>PVKB01001242.1:292582-458962 GCA_004027205.1 Ctenodactylus gundi | reverse complement strand
GGGGGGGGTGCGGTTAGGGACAGTGGCTGAGGCAGGGGTGGGGGGTCGGCAGCGGGGGGCGGGTGTGTGTCTACCCCTGTGATGCTCAGAATCCCAAGAAGTCTGAGATTTCTGAACTCAAATTTGGCCTTCTGGGTCATTATCTAGGTATATTCGTCAAGGCAGGAGGATAGAACATATTTAATTTAACAGCTCATTAACTTGATTTATAACTTTAAAATATACAGACATGTGAGACTTGGGATTCCTTCTGCATCCCTGTCTGGACATTTCAAATCCGTGTGGTGGGTAAGAGGGGGATGAGGGAGGAGGAAGGAGGGGGGCCCAGAACCCATCATCAGCTGCAGGGATGCAGACTAGGGGTGCTTCCTATTTCTTTCCCCAAGTCCTGGGGACGGAACCCAGGGTCTTCACACAGAGCTACATTCCCAGACCTTAATTTTTTTTTTTTTTTTTTTTTTTTTTTGAGACAGGGTCTTGCTAAGTCTCTAAGTTGCCCGGACAGGGCTCAAACTTGTGATCTTCCTGCCTCAGCCTCTCAGAGGGCTGGGATTGCGGGTGTGCACTATCACACCTGGCTTGGGGGTGCTTTTTTGCAAAAAAAACCAAACATGGCTCCAGGTGGAGGAGGAGGAGGAAATCAAAACTGGGGTGGAGTCAGGTCCCTGTGCTGTTCCCCTGTCCTGGAGAGAGACCCAGAGGTGGTAGTGTCAGATGTCCAGCCGTCCTCCCGCTGTCCTGGGGTCTGTGACGAATGTCCCCTTGTGGTGGGCTGCTCCGCCCAGGGACCCCTCTGGCGGGGCAGGGGCTGGGACTCACCGTCATCCAGCGTGCGCTCCAGGACCGGCGGGTGGCTGGGGACACCGTCCCCGATGCGCGTGAAGGCCAGCACCTGCACCTCGTACAGCACGTACTTGCCCAGCCCCGTAAGCTGCGCGCTGCGGGACGCGTTGCCCTCCACCAGCCAGAAGCGGGGCTGGGAGTCCGTGTCCTTCTCCTTGTACCTCACCTGCCGGGAGCCGGGGGCGGCCTCAGACCAGGCCAGGGCCCGCCCTCCTCTGCCAGCACCTGTCTCCCCAGGAATGGGGGAGGAGGGGAGGATAGGCTGACCCGGGAGGGGCCCTTGGAGTGGCTTGTCCCCCAGAAGGGCACAAGGAATGGCACAGCTGGTGTTTCTAGAGGGACGGAGACACTGACTCGGCTACAGAACTAGAGGTCGCCTTTGAGAGCAACCAGGTGCAGGGAGAGGCCCAGAGAGGGTCTGTCACTCGCATAAGGTCACACAGCTAGAAGCAGCAGAGGCGGGACACAGGCCCACGTCTCCCAACATCCAGGCCAGGGCTGGGCCATCTAACGGGGTACAGATTTAAACACAGCTCTAAGACAGTGGATCCCACTACGGTCTGGGTTTGGCTTGTTTCCCGAGGGTCCCTACGTGGGGAGCTCCGCACTTAGCTTGGGAGCTGAAGGAGCCTGAGAGGCAGGGCTTGCAGGAGGCAGCTAGGTCACCGGGCCCTTGGCCTTGGCAGGGGTTAAGGTCATTCTCACCGGCCCTCTTGGGATGTCCCACGAGAGGGCCGTATTTTTACAGAGCCTGCAGCTCCCCTGGCTTCTGTGTGGAGGAGTGATCGAGACGTGATCACTTCTCCCACGTGAGTTCTGCCGGCGTCAGCCGCCATGTTGGGCCACAGCTGGGAGGGTCTTTGCCAGATCTAAGCCTGCATGGGCACCAAGTCTGACAGCCTCCTACACCACAAGCTAAATAAACCTCTCTATGACTCAGCCTGCCCCAGATGGTTTACTACAGCAGTGGAAGCTGGCTAACATAGACAGCAAAGGCAGGCCCCTCAGACCTGCCCTGGCCATCGCCCGCCCCTCGGGAGGCCCCGGTGGCTGGTGGATGGAGTGTTAGGCAGATCCTGTGTCCCCCGAGGAGGCAGCAGGCCAGAAAAGGACCCCATGGATGCAGAGGCCCCCTGCCCTCCCCGCCCTCCTCTGTGCCACAGACTCACCTTGTAGCCCAGCACGAGCCCATTGCGCTCGGCCTCCGGGATCTGGTTCCAGCGCACCAGCATGCTGCTGGAGGTGGTGGCCAGCGCCGACACGTTGGTGGGGCCGGAGGACGGGACTGTGGGGGACAGGAAGTGAGGAGAAAGAGGGTGGAGTCTCAGGCTGCAGGGCCCAGGGCGGGAAGCCCCGGGTGCCAAGCCTGGCAGTGCGGACCCCAACGGGCGAACCCCCAACTGTGACATCTTTCGGTGTAGGGATGGGGGTAAAAGACATAAGGTGGTGAGCCGCTCGTGGACACATGTGAGCTTTGTCAGTGACCCCTTGCTGGGCCTCTAGGAGCTGCTGCTTGTTTCTGGAATGTTCTGAGAGTGATTCCTGTAGGAACCCCTGGGATTAGAGCTGCAGCTGGGGCAGCTGGGGCGGGCGCTACCCCACAGGACAGCGATGTCCCCACCTCACGGTAAGGACAGCCACAGAGGGGCAGGTGCTGGGAGATGCCAGGCAGGCCAGGAGGCTGGCCACAGAGGAAGCTACTCAGACTGCCCCAGCGGGTGACACCAGGCGTGGAAGGGGGTGTACCTGACTCCCGTGTCCTGCCCAGCACCGCGGGGCTCCAGGGCCCGCTGCCGATGGCGTTGAAGGCCTGGACCTGCACGCGGTACTCTGTCCACTCCTCCAGGTCCTCGATGGTGTACTCCCGCTCCACGCGGTCCGGCACCATGTGGCTCAGAGTCTTGCCGTGGCCGTCTGAGCGGCTGTACTTGATCTTGTAGCCCACAGACTCGGGGTTCCCGTTGTATTCCAACTCGGGGAGGGGCTGCAGCACGGGGGGTGGGAGAGTGTGTGTGTGTGGCCGGGCTGCCCTGGGCACGTCCCTCCTCCGGGGGTTCAGGGCGCCAGAGCCTCCAGGGGGCGGCCTCCACCTCCAGGTGGCTTGGGTGCCGTGGCGAGCTTATGGTCCCCTCCAGAGTCATCTCCTTTCCTTCCTAGATTGGCACTGAGCAATGTCCCCAACCCTTTATTATTGTTATTGTTATTTTGAGGTAGGATCTTGCTAAGTCCCCAAGTTTTTCAAGCTGGGCTCAAACTTACAATCCTCCTGCCTCAGCCTCCCAGAATACTGGGATCACAGGCCTGTGCATATGTGTCACTGAGGATCAAACCCACGTGTGTGTGCTCTGTCACCGAGCTCGGACCCCGGCCCCTTTACTACTGTGAGACAGAATCTTACTAAGCTGTCTAGGCTGGGCTTGAACTTGCCATCCTCCTGCCTCAGCCTCCCAGTGCTGGGATGACAGGCATGACCCCCAGGCCCGGCTCAAGCTGGTCCTGTGAAAGGTTGCCTGTGGCTGTGGTGACAAGCGTGGCCACCTTTGCTCTGGCCATCCATCAGCTTGGCTGGTTCACTCAGATCGCCAACACGTTCTTTACTTAACAGCTCACACTGCCTGCAGAGGGGCGATCCTGGCTGGAGGGCACTGCACGTGGGGGGCAGCCTGCCCTGGCGGGCAGCCCTGCTACCAGGCCAGCCTCCATCTCTTCCTTCCTGTCTTACCAGGGAAAAGATAAACTTCCTTTCTGGCTTTAGGACTAGGCAGGGGCTGTGGGCCCTGGTTCAAGGTGATCCAGATGAATCTGGGTTAAGCAGGGGAGGTGACAATGACCTCTAGGTTCCAGGGCCTTCATCCAAGTGGGCATGTGCAACAGCCGCCTCGTGTCCAGGCCCTTTGAATGGGAGCAGTGTGGCCACAGACGAGTTCCTAACCTCCTTGCGCCTCTGTTCTCTGAACCGAGCCTTGGGATAATTCTG
The DNA here is from genome assembly GCA_004027205.1 of Ctenodactylus gundi. Lineage (NCBI taxonomy): Eukaryota > Metazoa > Chordata > Mammalia > Rodentia > Ctenodactylidae > Ctenodactylus > Ctenodactylus gundi. Next base: position 455,142 of record PVKB01001242.1, on the reverse strand, counting down.
CCTCCTCTGTGCGGTTTCTGGGACAGGGGACTTAACTCCTCAGCACTTGGTCCTGCTAATTAATCGGCATTTTAGCTGCTTCCTCTCATATGAGGCGTTTGTCCCTTCAGCGAAGATTATCAGGTACCTTCCCAGAGCAGAAGAGAAGTGGAAGCCGGGCTCCGTGGTGTGGGCCTGGAATCTCACTGCCGTGGGAGGCTGAGGCGGGGCAGGACCCAAGTGAAGTCAGAAAGGCCACCGCTGCCAGGCTGCACGCGGCTGGCCCTGAGGACAGTGTGCTGCACAGCGCTCACTCAGGAGGGGGCTGTAGGCCATGAGGGGCCCGTGAGAGGGGCCTGGTGCCCCTGCCGCCGTACCAGCTCCCTCAAGAGACAGGGTGGTGTGGCTCTGCACCTTACCAGGCCATGATGGGGGCAGGTTGTAAGTTGTGTTTTGGGCAGCGTGTAAGAGCCCACCTGTAGGGACAAGGGGTGCATGGTCCGTGGGCTGGGAAGGTCTGCTGAGCCGCTCCTGTGACGCCAGGGTGCTGGTTTTTCTAGGGTGTCTGGATCTGCCTACGAATTCCGTGGTTGCACTGGGTACACCGCCACATGGAACCTAGGCTGGGAATTGCTGCCTGGGGTGGCACATGGCCTCTTCCAGTCCCTGAGTTTGAGATGGCATTGTGCTCCACAGATAGGGCCATGGATTTTGGGGTACAAACTCCCTGGGGAGGGGCCAACCTTTGCTGTTAACTAGAGGATGTGGGAAGATCTGGGGTCCCGTCTGACCTTTGTCTGCCTCAGTTTCTCCCTGTGTAAAAGAGAATCCAGGATCTCTGGGCTGCCACAGGCCTGCTGAGAGGGCTCAAAGTCTGACTTTGAATGAAGTATTAGACACGGGCCTGGGGGCACAGGCCTGCAGTCCCAGCACTCCGGGAAGCTGAGGCGGGAGGATCGTAAGCTTAGCCTGGCTACTTAGCAACTGAGACAGACCTCTGCCTCAAAATCAAAAATAAAAAGGGCTGAAGATGTAGCTCCATGCCCAAGCCCTGGGTTCCACCCTTGCACCAATAAGTAAATAAATAAATTTAAAAAACAAGCAAGCCCCTGACAGGAGCAGAGCTCCTGACATTAGCCCTGTTCCCTTCTGCAGGGCCACCCGCCTGGGCAACACCCTCCGCTTGTAGCCCCTGGGCCTAGGTCCCTCCGGGCACCCCTTGATCTCAGTGGTCAGTGCGTTCAGTCAGCTTCCTCTGTGTCCCAGGCCTCTGCGTGGGAGCCGGATGGCCAAGGGCAAGTTCCTCCCCCAAGAGCCTCTATTTTCTTTCTTTCATCTTGAGACAGGCTCTCATTCTGCAGCCCAGGCTGGCCTGGAACTCATGGCACTCCTCCTGCATCAGCCTCCCAAGAAATAGGATTTTAAGTGTGCACCCCATGCCCGGTTAATTTGATGCTGGGGGATGGAACCCAGGGCCTTGTGCTGCTAGGCAAGTGCTCTGACCACTAATCCACGCCTTCAGCCGTGACCTTCTGTTTTCTTAGCTGTACACTGGGGTGGCAATGTGTCCTGTGTGAGGGTCCGGGGTGGGGGTTACATGGGAAATTTAAGCTGCTTGGTACTTGGTCCTAGCAAACAGCATGTTCTAGCTCCTGAGCTCCTTCCAGTTAGAATGGCGCCTCAGCTTCACTCGCCTTGGGGTCCACCCAGGGTCACGGTAGAGCACACTTGTGGGTGGGTCTGGGTGGGCCACACAGGCCTGGCCTCAGGCTCTATCCCCTGCCCTGCTTCCTGGCCTCCGTGAAGAGAGCATCCTTGCTCCACCACACCCTTCTGCCATGTTGTTTCCGTCTTGGAAGCATCCACCCTGGACTGAGTCCTCCCAAACCGTGAGCCAAAAGGGACCTCTTCCCTTCTAAGTGATGGGTCTTGGGTATTGTGCCCTGCAATGGAAAAGCTGACTAATACACCAGGTAAATAAAGAAAAAAATTAAAAGAAAAGAATAAAAAGCAGGTGAAGAGATAGGGGCATGGGTATCTGAGGCCACAGAAGCTGTGCAGAGTGACAAAGATGAGGGGGACACCCACCCCGTGGCCCTTGAGGGAGCCTCACCATCCAGCGGAGCCACAGGCTGGTCTCACTGGCCGTGCGCAGGGTCACATTGGCTGGGGCCATGTCCGGGGGTGCTTGGAGGGTCTGGATCTTTCTAGAAGGCTGACTTGGGGGGCTGGTGCCCACGATGTTCACCTGGCGCATTCGGAAGCTGGGTGGGGCACAGGGGATGAGTGAGTTGGGAAGGACCCGGACTCCCTCAGGGGCAGCCCTCCTCCCCTGCCCGCCAGATGAGTTACCTATAGTGGGTGAAGGGGTTGAGGTCAGGCACCTCCATGGAGCGGGCGTCTGGCTCGTTGCTGAGCTGGTAAATCAGTAGCCACTCCTCACCTTCCCCAACCACGCCCACCTGAAAGAGGGGAGACCCTCAGGTAAGTCTACAAGACTGAGAAGGGGTTACTCATGGACCAGCCCTGCCCTGCGAAGGTCTTGGTCCAAATCTAGGGCTCACCTGGAAGCGCCACATGGATGCAGACCCGATGGCAAGTAGGACTTGGAGATCCTGCATCAGAACCCCATGGGCTTCTGGGTATAAACCCATCCCTAGATCCTGCCCCAGGCCTAGCCAGTCAGAATCCCTGTTGTAGGGTGGGCATGAAGAATCTGTGTGATTCTCCTAAACATTCTGGCTGCTTCTAAAAACCCAGCTGCCCCTCAAACTACCCCTCAAACCAGCTAAATCTGAGAGTGAATTTCTGGGAGTGTGGGGAACCCTGGTGTTGAACTTTGGACTGCTCCCTGAGGAAGCCAGGGCTGAGACCCACAGGCTGCTACACACTACCAGACCCAAGAGAAGACTGGCGTGTTGAGGGATCTTCTCACACGCCCAGGCGAGGTGAAGAGAGAGCACTTTTGGAGCTGCGAGCATTTCTGGCTCACGGATGGTCTCCAACGTAGCATGGCTTGCCTTGGCATATCTCCACTTTATGACAGTATGACATTGACATGCATTCAGCCAAAACCACACTCGGAAGTTCCAATTTTGGTCTTTTCCCGGGGCTCACAAGTAGTCAGTGTTGTGGGTCCCCCCCGAAGTGCCACCTGCAGGCTACTGTCTGGGCTCTGAGCACATTTCCGGTCAGCTCGACTGAGCTGGGAGGTGGATTCAATACATTTTCTACTTATGACTTTTTCCATGATCAGGCTGGAACCTCATCACCAGCTGTGAACATATTTGGACACCGTAGCTGCTTGCAAAAATTCACCCTGATTGAAATACATGATTTTGCACTCAGGAACACGGGGCTGCCCAAGGCCAAGGCTGCAGTGGAGGGGAGTGTCGGACTCCGTGTTCTGTTTAAATCTGAAGCCACCTTCTCCCGTCTCATGAGTTTGGAAGGTGATAGCCTCCTGGGGGCTCTTAGATTCTTCCATGGGCGAACTCACTAGGAGGTGGGGCCTGACTAGAGGGCAGGGCCTCTAGGGGCGTGGTCCGAGGGTACACTGTTGCCCTTGGTCCCTCCCCTTCACGCTCTTGGCTCCTCCCCTTTTCTGCACTTCCGGGTTGCTATGGGGATGAGCAGCTTTTCCTCAACAAGTCTTTCTGCCATTACGGTCTACTGGAGCCTTGGCACCAGGCCTCAGAACGTGTGAGCTAAAGGAAACCTGTCCTCCTTTAAGATGTAGGCACTGGGCATTGTGTGCCAGTGGCGAGAGAGCGACCCGGGACGCCCCCCCGGGGCAGGCCTTACCTGGGCCTCGACCAGCCAGCGGGAGATGGAAGTCTTCCCATCGTAGCCCGGCCTGAACTGCAGGGTCACCGAGCGGGGGCCGATGTTGGAAATGCCCAGGTTGGTGGGGGCGCCCGGGAGTTCTGTAGGGGGGAACGGGGCACCAAAGCAGATAGGTGACAAGCTGTCTCCACAGGCAGCAGGCCTTAGGGTTGTGGAACCGGCAGTGTGTCTCACTGTTACTAGAAATGCCCCAGGAGACGCAAGGCCACGGTGTCCTCGGCCAACACTGCCCGCGTTTCCGCATCTTACTGGATGCCACATCCACACCACGAGGCTGGGGCAGACTGGGGGCTGAAGGGACCTTGGCCAGGTGCCCCCTGGCAGTTCTGCGTGTTCCCAAATGCTCAGGAGAGAGCTGGAGGCCCGTGCAAATGCAAGTGGGGCTCACGGAGAAACCACACGGGCCAAGCTCTCCTCCACCTGCCCTGCTGACCCCCATGATAGCTGCAGAAGATGACAAGGACAGTAGGGACAGAAACCCTGGTGCTCCTGAAGCAGGTCAGGATGAACAGAAAGCTCAGAGTCTGGAGCCAGACCATCTCAGCTGAGATTCAACTCTGTCCCTACTAGGCTGCGTGACCTAGGGCAAGTTACGGACCTGTAAAACAGGGGTGTTAACGGTAACACTTGCCTCAGGGATACTGTGAGGGCTGAATGAGTTAATGAATATGGGGCGTGTCTGACATGCAGCCTCAGGGTTTTTTTTTTTTGTCCTTGATTTTTTTTCAAATGTTATACTGTGAATTTTTCAAAAGGAAGTCTTTAGTGCTTAGATATGTACATTAACAATATTATATATTTCATATGTGATCCAAGCTGGTTCTAGTCACTCAAAAAACAAAAAAAAGGTAAAAAGCATCGGGCTGCAGGTTGCACTCATCTGATCTAAAGCCCGCAGCTCTAGGCCCAGGAAGCCCTACAGAGGGATTGGTCAGTACTATTGATATACATTAATTATCCCAGGGTGTCTACAGGACAGGTGACTAGCTCATGGGTGGGTGGAGGGGTTCTGGGCAGACCACACGGGCACCGTATTACTGATCTGGATGCCACCACATGACCATGTAGTCTAACTCGCCACAATACAGATGGGGAAACTGAGGCACCATGCTTGCTGGAGATTGCAGATCTAAGCATAAGCAGAGCTAAGATCACAGCCTAGCTCAGCCTGCTCACCCTGCTCCGCCACCCGCCTCCTCCCCAGGGTCCTGCCTGGACTTTCTACATGACCAGAGGACCCTTCTCTGAGTGCCAGATGCCAGGCTGGCAGGAAGAGCCTGGGGACAGGGAGACTGTGCTCGGGGTGCCTTCCCACTGGGCTGCTCAGCTGGGTACCCACGCCTACCTGGAGGGACTCCAGAAGAGATGGTCGAGGCGGACACCTGGCCTTGGCCCTTGGAGGTCATGGCGGCCACCTCGATGGTGTAGGTGGTGAGGGCCGTGAGGCCAGTGACGCGGTACTCCAGGGTCACGTTGGGGAGGTAGTGGGTCACACGGGTGTTGGTCCGGTTGTACTCCTCCCAGGAGATCCGGTACCCTGAGGACAGCCCCGCCATACGAGCTCGGTGGGGGCGGGACCACCAGGACACCTACCCTGCTTCTAAATCCTTCTCCACCTTGACAGTTCCATCTTCATGGGGAGCCAAGGGGCCAAGGCAGGGGGGCAGCTGCTGGCACTGGGCCAGGGACCCAGGGGGAGCCGCCGCTGGGGGAGCAGGGGACTGGAAGGGTCTTAGCAGCAACCCTTCCAGGTCTCAAAGACCTCAACATCCTGACGACCTACATCCCGAGATGCTGGGATGTGTTACGACCTGAGGTACCAAGAGCCTTTCTGAGGGTGCTAAGAAAGAGTGGGCTAAGCCAGGCACTGTGGCAAACACTCATAATCCCGGACTCTGGGAAGCTGAGGCAGCAGGACCTTGAATCTGAGCCCAGACTGGATAATTTAGCAACTTATTGAGACCCTATCTCAATAAGTGAATGAATGAATGAAGGCTGGGGATACAGCTCATCGTGAAGGTTCTGGGCTCAATCCTCAGGATCCAGGAGGGTGGGGAGGCTGGTGGGTGAGAGCCCCGCCACCGTCAGGAGCACCTGTGCCCACCTGTGAGGATGCCATTCTTCTCTCCCGGCTCCTGCCAGCTGACCTTCAGCGAGGTGTCCAGGATGTCACTGAAGCTCAGGTGTCCCACCGGTCCTGGCACTGTTCCCCAAAAGAGTTCCCCCCCACCCAGGGCCAGTTAGAGCTGGATGAAGACCACCTTCCTTATGGAAGCCAGCCTGAGGGTGCCCCAGGGAGGGTGGGCCGAGGTGGGCCAGATGGCACCTACCGTCCTCGTGGGTGCGCACCAGCTGGGGGCTGCTGCGGGGCCCGTCCCCAGGCGTGGTGAAGCAGAGGACGGAGGTGAAGTACTCAGTGAACTTCTTCAGGCCCGACACGAAGCCCACGTGCACGCTGTCTTGGAAGTTGGGTCGGGCAGTCACCATGGTAACCTCCTCTTCCTGTTCCGGCTCCCAGGCAATCAGCTGGGGAGAGGCCAGCAAGAGTGAATGTTCCAGAAAGGGCTGAGCCTTCACTCACGGGCTGGACCAAGAATCCAGGAGCCTGGGACCCTGGGGTCCCTCGCCCCGGGGGACAGGAGAGGCAGTGCAGAAGCCCACAGCGCAGGACCCTCGGACTGATCTCATGGGGTGCCTGAGTCTGGACCAGGGGCCAGGCACGGAGCTGGGTGCTTCTCCCAGGGCCCGTCCCCCGACTCTCACAGCAATCCCCTGATGGAGACGGTCACCAGGAGTGACTTCATTATTCTCAGGCCCACCACAAAACCAAAACAAAGGGTCTCTTGTTCAAAAGTCATTTGAAGATGACAGCCACAGAGAACTTAACCAAGGGTGGGGCTGCTGGAGAGCAGAGCCCCAGGTCACGGATCGATTGCACATCCATGGCACCGGCTTTTTATGTGACAGATGAGGAAACTGAGGCCCAGAGGTGAGTGGCATAAAGGTCACACAGATGGGGGACGCTGGGGTTCTGGGGTTCCAATCTTCCTTCCTGCGCAGTCCCCCACCCCCTGCAGACCCCACGGGATGGAGCAGCTTTCTTTCCCCACAGTTTTCCAGGTATCACTTCCAAGAAAGACTGAAAGATTTTTTTTTGTTTTTAAGACAGGGTCTTCCTTTGTAGTCTAGGCTGATTCTGAACCTAGGCTGGACTTGAACTCACAGCAATCTTCTGCCTCAACCTCCTGAGTGCTGGGATTACAGGTGTGCACCACTACACCTGGTTCATGTGGGGAAGTGGACTCAGGGCCTTGTGCTTGCTAGGTATGTGCTCTAACCACTGCACTATTCCTCTGGCCTGGGAACTTTACACTTTGTGGGTAATTCTCTCTCTCTCTCTCTTTTTTTTTTTTTGTATTGGGGAATGTGCCCAGGGCCTTGGCACCAAGCGACATCTCCAGCCCATTTTAATGTTTTCATTTTTGAGACAGGGTCTCGCTGTGTAGTCCAGGCTGGTCCTGAACTCAATATGGAGGCCAGGCTGGCCTTGGACTCACAGCAATCTTCCTGTCTCAGCCTCTGGGGTGCTGGGATGGATTCCAGGCGTGCGCCACCATGCCCAGCTTATGTGGTGCTGGGGAATCGAACCCGTGTACTTAACGCTTGACATAGCACTTGCTCGGCAAGTGCTTTAACTGCTGAGCCATTCCTTCAGCCCCTTTTTAATTTTGAGATAGGCTATCATTAAGTTACTTCATCACCTAGGATAGGCTTGAACTTGCAGTCCTCCTGCCTCAGCCTCCTGGAGTGCTGGGATGAAGGGCCTGGATTAACCCTTACCCTCTCACTCGAACTCCACATCAAGACTTCAGTCCTAAGAGAGGAGAGGAGTGGGCGAGACACCCCCACCTGGAAGCTCACCACTCCGAGCACCCTTCTGCCCACCTCCCCAGGTCCCCAAGCTGGTGGCATCCCTCCTCGGCTCCCCTCCCCCTTGCTCTCGTTTTCCAGACCCTTTTTCTGTCTCCAGCAATGACAGCTGGTTTTGGAGATTTCCTTGTTTATTCGAAGTTGATTAAATAGCAATTAACGGTGAAAAGCTACTCTTGATGAGTTTTAATAAGCAGGGGTATTTATAGACATAAAACAATACCACGTCAGGGCCGCCCGATGGAATCATGGCTCCGACAATGCTGAATCTCCTCCTCTTCAGAGCCGGGAGTTTATAAAGGATGTTTTGAAATTTAATTGGTATTGTGAAAAGATAGCCTATAGCAAGTTAATTAGACACTAATTAGACCCTTAAAATACTAATCAGAAATACTAAGTGGCATTTAATAAGTATGTTAAATATCCTCTTTATTTCAGTTATCTTGTTTGGTAGCAATTAAAATGCCCAACTTCTTTGGAGTAGATGAAGAAACAAGTTTAATGTTTTAATTTAATTTAATTAATGTAAATTTGAATTAATTACGCTGTTGGACTTAATTGGGCGGCATGGTCCCCGGCAAGTGTAAAATTCAGATAAATGTTATTTTATTGTGTTTATGCCAATTATGATTGCTATCATTTTCTGTTAAATAAAGGGAAAAGACTATCTTTTGCCTCAAAACAGTATTTCTGGCCCTGCCCCCAAAAGTGACCCACTGGGAGTCCACGGGGTGACAGAAGTGACAGGACTAGGCATACTGACTCATGACTGGACAGTTCCACACCTGGAAACCAAGATGGCGGCAGGGGTGTGGCCACTCTCGGCAGCTTCCGGTAACAGACTAGAGCTGTAGGGCAACAGAGTTCCCAGGGTCCCTGGAAGTGGCAGTTCCCTTAGACAGTGGAGGTCTAGGGGGAACCTCGTAACCAAGGTCAATGTTGCTGGTGGGGTATGTATGTGGGGGGACACAGTACGTACAACTAACTATTGCAGAGAAGAAGAGGTCTAGTGCTGTCACTTACTTTATGACCCTGGGAGAGTCCTTTGATCTTTCTGAGCTCTGGGCAAATAAAAAGTAGAGTACTGGACTTAGGGACCTGGAGGAGCTGGCACAGCTGGCGCTGAGCATGGAAGACAGCACCTGGGGGCCCTAGCTGCGGGGATTAACTACAGCAAGGAGAGGCTGGCTTCTTTCTGGCCCACACCAAACCTGGGGGAAAGACATTGTGAAAAGCCAGCAACTGTGGTTACTAAGAGCGGGGACAGCTTTGGGGTGCGGGGTAGTCGAAACAGGCAGAGGGAGGACTGAGGTGAGATGGAAGCTTTCTGCTACTAGTTTACTTATTTTGAGACAGGGTCTCGCTCCGCAGCCCAGGCTGGTCCTGAACTCACTATGGAGCCCAGGCTGGACTTGGACTCATGGCAATCCTCCTGTCTCAGCCTCCTGAGTGCTGGGATTACTCCAGGTTTATTTTTTGATCACATACATATGTTTCCTTTAAGTCATAAACTAGAAATTTTGACTGGAGTCAGTGGGGCAGGCCTGCAATCCTTGCACTCTGCAAACCTGAGGCAGGAAAACCACAAATGTAGTCCTGCTTGGGCAACTTAGCAACTTAGCGAGACTCTGCCTCAAAATCAAGACCCTGTCTCAAAAATTGGTCAAGGATGTAAGCTCAGTGCGAAGGTTCTGAGTTCAATCCCTAGTTCAAAACAAACAAAAAAATCCCTCCACTACCCCAAACCCAAACAAACCAAATGAGGAGTACTTGATGCTTAACCCCTGACCCAGCAATCTCATTTCCAGGAGTCTATTTTAAGCTATCCTACAAAAATAGAAAAAAAAAAAAAATGCACACACAAAGCCCAGCACTGCCGAAAAGCTGGTTAGAGTAAAAGATTGGAAACAACCAAAATATCATCCCTGAGAAACTGATGGCCAAGCTACGTGGGAGAGGACATCCGAAGAAGAAAAAAAAAGAAAGAAAGAAAAGGGAAATCTTTATGTAGTTCCCACAGAGTGACCTGCAGGATATATTACAGGTGGCAGTAACGACAGAACATGAAGAGTGTAGAATGTTCATTGTCATTTGTCTAAGGAGGAGAGAGTACACATTGTTAGGGTTTGGATGTGGAATGTCCCCCAAGAGTCTCCTGTTTAGAAAGTGATTCAACCACTGTGGTTAATCTATTGATTTCCAGTGTTAAGAGGCGGGGCTTGACCCAGGAGGAGTGGATCCCTGAGGCCTGAACTGGAAGGGGCGGGGCAGATCATTGGGACTTGACCCGGAAGGGGTGGATCCCTGGAAGGCTATGCCTCCCCCGCTAGCTCTGTCCTTGGTTTTCTCTGCTTCCTACCTTGTCGCAACACAGCTTCTTCCAGTCCACCAAGCCCTTCCACTATCGCTGACTACCATGAATGGGCTGAGACCTTCTGGAACTATGAGCTAAAATAAACCTTTCCTCCTTTAAGTTCTGAGCATCAGGTATTGTGTCCTGACAATGGGGGAGTGACTAAGACAGGCGCATGCACGTGTGCACACACACATAGGTACTTGCTTATATCAAAGAAATAAAAGAAAGAACCCTACAAACCAAACCATTAAAAAGCAGGCCAGCCCCCAGGGGAATGAGAGAATTAGGATCGAGGCTGATTTTCTTGGAATCTGCTTTGTAGATTCAACTTTGGAACTGCGTACGTATTCGACATAATTATAGAACAAAATTAAATTAAAAAAATCAATCCCTAAAAATTGAAAAGAAAATGAAGTAAATGAACCTAACAGGGCATTGAGCCGTAGCCAAATTCCACGGAGAGACGCTATTTCCAAAGACACCGGAGCACAGCCCCGTGGAGCGTGTCCCCTGCCCCTCGTGGGACAGACCCAGGAAGCGGAAGGAGCTGCAGACCATCTGAAGCTATTCTGGGTAATTATCGTGTTCATATTACAAGCCTGAAATGGCTGTGTGTATGTGCGGGATGAGGGAAATTATATTGCTGGGGAGGGGCTGCGTTTCCAGGACGGGGACAAGAGATTCAGATCAAAGACCAACAACATTGTTACAAAGCAGATAGTCCTGAAGCATCACTCTGCATTTTATCTTAAAAAATAGTATTTCCTCCTAGTTGTCTACGAACAGGGTTAGCAACAAGTATTCTGGGAGCAAGAGACCCCCCAGTGTCTAGACCATGGCATGTAACTAGCATTGCCTTAAAAAAAATTTTTTTTGTAGTATTGGGGGCTGAACCCAGGGTCTTTGCACTGAGCTACATCCTCGGCCCACCTCTCCCCCGTTCTGTTTTTAATTCTGAGACTGGGCCTTGCTAAGTTGCTAAGTTATTCAAGCTGGGCTTGAACCTGCCATTTTCCTGTCTCAGCCTCCCACTGTGCTGAGATCACAGGTGTGTGCCACCACCACGTCTGGCTTAACTATCATTTCCTTCTAAAAGGAACCAGCTCCTTGCAGAATAGCTGGAAATCCCCACAGCTTGGGCCGCTTCCTCACACCCGGTGCAAAGAAGCTGTCTATGCGGGACTCCTGGGACCATGCTGGAAAGGACTCAGGAGGCAACCCGGAGGGGTCAATGGTGGGCCAGTGGGATTTCACCAAGACTAACAATGGCAGTGCACTGGAACAGATGGGCTGAAAGAATCCTGGGTAAAGCCCAACAAAACCAAAGGCCACCCCTCGCTGGCCCGAATGCACTTGTTACCTGAGAAGACACCACAGAACCGATCTGTCATATTGGGAATTGGTGAGGGGCAAGAATGGGGCGATAATCACCTTGATTTCCTAACGGAACTCAATCTTCAGGTCACCAAAAAGTTGGCAAACAGAAGATTCTTTTCTTTTTTTTTTCTTTTGTGGTATGGAAGGTGGAAACACGAGCCTTCACAGTGAGCTACCGCCTATTTTTATTTTTTGATTTTACGACAGGGTAATACTGGGTTGGCCAGGTTGATCTTGAATTTGCCATCGTCCTGCTCCAGCCTCCTAGAGTGCAGGGGATTACGGGCCTGTGTCATTGGGCCCGGCTTTGTTGTTGTTGAGCTAGACGTGGTGGTGCACGCCTGTCATCCGAGCATACGGGGGGGGGGCAGGCTGAAGCAGCAGGATTCCAAGTTCGAGCCCAGCCTGGGCCACTCAGCAATTTCGTGACATCCCATCTTAAAATAAAAACATAAAGAGCTGGGAATGTACCTTAGCGCAATGGCCCCAGATTTAATTCCTAGTACTTAAAAAATAAAGCATTCTGGCTAATAAATCGAGAAACGGTATTTGTCTGTCTCCTTTTTGGGCCCTGTAGTTAAACAACAGGTCATGAAGCCTGCTGGTGGCCACTGATGTTACAAGGAGACAAGCAGCCTTTCTTCGTACCTTCTAGTACAGACAGGTGTAATACCATGTAGGTAGTGTTACTTGAAAATAACAATCAGCAGAACTGAATCTGCCCCGCCTCCTGCTCCACATTCCGGGTCACGGCAAATACAACACTCAGAGGAGGGTGTTCTATGACCCCACGGACGTGCAATCAGCACAAGGCAGGCTGCAGGATATCTGTGAGACAAATGACTGAGTTTCTTCACCAAAATAAGTTGTAAGGATAAGAGAGAGAGAGAGAAAGAGAGAGAGAGAGAGAGATCTACAGATTGAGAAAGGCCTTAAAAAAACACTGACCAACTGCACTTGTGTGGACTTCACGCGGATCTAAAGTAAAAGCCACCAACCAGGCTCAGAAATGACAGGGCAGTCAAGGACACTTGAAAGCTGGCCCGCTGGCGGATGACGCTAAAGGGACTGTTGATATGTGGCTCTTGTGGTTTTGTTTTAAATACAGATCTTATCTGTAATCTTTCTCCCCAGAAGCATTTAAGGATGACATGATCAATTGCCTGAGATTTTTGTCACACTGTTTTAGGGTGGGGCGGGGGGTGGGGAGGGGGTGGAGCTGAGTGCAGAAAAGAGTCGACGGGGAGTGGGGGTGGGGTTGGGGAAACCCAACTTCTGTAGATGTTTGATAATTTTCACTATCAGAAGGGAGACAAAGCATCCTCCCACCCTTTTTGTTCATACTGGGGATGGATGGAGGGCCCTCATGTGACCTAAGCCACATCCTCAGCCCACTTGTACTTCTGATTTTGGGGCAGGGTCCCACTAAGTCACTCAGGGACCGAGGCTGGGCTTGAACTCGGGATTCTCCTGCGTCAACAGTGCTGAGATTATAGACTTGTGCCACGGGGCCCAGCTAGCTCATTTTCTGTCGCAGGTCTACAAGGGACAAACACAGCTCCACTTTTCTCCCTCTGGTAGCTCCACAGAAAGTCCAAGGAGCAGGGAAAAAAATCGTAGCTTTTCTTCATTTGTACTGTACAAACGACAACAATAATTTCACAAAAAATATAACTGTGTGTGCATGTGTGCTTCTGAGTGTGTGGTACTGGGGACTGAGCCCAAGGGCGCTACAGCACTGAGCTCCACCTCCAGCCCTCATTATTTTTGGAGACAGTGTCTCATGAAATTGCCCAGGCTGGCTTTGAACTTGTGACCTCTCTGCCTCCCTTTTCGAAGGAGAGGTGTGCGTCACCACGCCCACGTTTCCTTTTTAATGTAAGAAACAGCACACGCTCTGGTCTGGATTGGAGCTTTGGTGGATTCGGCTTGTCCTTGAGTCAGTGCCTTCCCCTCCTGTGCCCCGGTTCCTCCCTCTGCAAGGTGGGGAGAGGACAGGGAAATCGAGCAGGCACCATCTGGACGGCCTTGTCCCTGTCTCCGCCACCTCCTGCGTCCCCACCCGGTTTCAGGGCAGCTGCAGTGGGCGGGCCCTGTGCAGCCTCCTCTGGCGTGGGTCCCTCTTTCCCGCGGCTCTAATGGCCCCTGGCACCAGCTGGCCTCCCGCCCCCAGGGAGCCATTTGCCCTAGAAGTGTATAGCTCGGCCCTCCCGTCTGTAGAACAAAACTTGCGCAGAGACGTGGCAGAAGCTAATCGCTCCCAGTTCCTCAACAAGGCCGGCCTCGTCTTCTCCGCCCTGCCCTCCCTTGGGTCCCAATTAGCAGCGTGTTCTGGGCAGTCGGCACAGGAGGGGCGGGCTGCGGCACGATCTGGTGAGGCCGCCGCCGGCCAGGTGTGGCTGGCTGGCTTCCTGGGGTAGAGGGCTGCCGCCAGGCTGGGTCCTGGGGGCCAAAGACCACGCCCCCTCTGGACCAAGGGCCACGCCCACTCAGGACGGGACCACACCCCTCTGGGCCTGGGACCATACCTCCAGGGTCCCATGCCCCCTCAGGAGGGGACCACGCCCCCTCCGGACCGAGGACCACGCCCCCTCCGACCTATCTCATGGCCTCGGAGGAAGCCCTGTGTGCTGTGCTTCGCGTGTGCTCTGGTACACAGGGGCGGACACACACACACACACACACACACACACACACACACACACACACACACACCTTGTAGCCCTGGTTGATCCCGTTGATGCACACACACACACACACACACACACACACACACACACACACACACACCTTGTAGCCCTGGTTGATCCCGTTGATGAACTGGGGGCTGGGGGCGTTCCAGGTGAAGCGGATGGTTGTGGAGTTGGTGGCTTCTGCGTGCACGTTGCCCGGGGGCACCGTAGGAACTAGAGAAGACGAAAAGACAGAGTGGGTTGGGGGCCTGTCCTGGTGCCTCACAGGGACCGGCTGCTCTGTCAGTGGCCCCTCCACCCGTGAGGGCACAACAGGCCTCCTCCTTTTTTTGAGACTGGGTCTCACGCTGCAGCCCAGGCTGGTCCTGAACTGGCTATGGAGCCTAAGCTGGCCTTAGACTCACAGCAAACCTCCTGCCTCAGCCTCCCAGCCTCCTGAGTGCTGGAGAAACTGTCCCACCCGCTCGCCCGAGATGGCAGCCCCTACCCACCTCCCTGCAGCGTCCACTCGGTGACCCTGCTGCTGTAGACGCCGAGCCCAGCGCTGTTGTAAGCAGCCACCTCGATCTCGTAGTTGGTCCATATGATCAAGTCCTCCAGCAGCAGGTTGTTCACGTCTGCATCTGTGATGTTCTTAAACTGGTACCCGACAGGCAGCCCGGCCAGGCAGTACCTGGCAGGACAGGCAGGCTCAGAGTCCGGCCTGGAGGGGGCCCTGAGCAGGGCTGCCCAACAGGTCGTTTTTATTTTTTTTTATTTATTTTTTTTATTTTTGATTTTGAGACAGGGTCTTGCTAATTTGCTTAGAATGTGCTTGGACTTACAGAGTGTCCTGCCTCAGCCCACGCGAGTGCTGGGGTCACAGGCCCGGGCCAGCAGGCCTGGCCTGATAGCATTTTTAATTGGTTTAAATAACCTTAAGTGGCTGGTGCTGTACCTCCTTGATAGCCCGGGCCTCGTGGATGCGCCCAGATTTTTTGGGGGTGGGAGGAGGAACGGAGCAGGTGGCCAAGGAGGGGCACGGAAGGACCCTGGGGAACACTTCATGGGCCTCAGCCTGAAGGACACAAGACCCTCTTTCCTCCTCCCTCTAGGACAGTGGCTCCCTCACTGGGGTCCAGAGAACATATCTCAGGCGACCCGTGCAATCCACCTTTTCCCTGGAAACGACGCAGACAATAAAGGTGCCCGAAGAACAGGGATGGATAAGTCACAGGGTGACCACGATGCCTGTGTACCTGAGTGTCTAATAATCGCAAAATTAGAGGCCCCAAGGAACTGGCTTCCCCGACCGTGGCACATGCCTGAATCACCGAAAGGGCTTGTTAAAACAGGTCGGTGGCCATCCCCAAATGTCCTACTACTCAGAAAGATCTCTGGTGACACTTGAGAATTTGCATTTCTGGCCCAGCTCCAGCAGCACTGATGCTGCGGGCCAGGGACCCACTCACAGAAGCACCACCCTTTGGTGGAGCAGCCAGATCAACAGGGTACCCTCTGGCCTCCAGGGTCCCAGCACCCAAGGTGCACTCGTGTGGGAAAGGGGCCCATGGAGTGGCCTGGCACAGCGGCCAGGCGGGATTCGGCACGTGGGTAAGAGTTTCCTGTCACTCTAAATATCCAGCTCATTTTCTGTTTGGATTGCTGCCTTCGACTTTCGCTTTTCAACTAATCCTTCTCAATCCAGTTTCTTTCCTCCTAGCCCAGCTAGAGAGTCGGGCTGGCGATAGAGCACCCGGCTGAACCAGGTGGCGGCCCCACCTCCCTCCCTGGAGCAGGGGCCTGCTTCCTCTCCTGTGTCCCCAGGGGGTCTGACACAGCAGCCTTGAGATTATACCACGTCCTTTCCCAGCCATGACGGCTGGTTGAGGCTGTCACGGCCGGAAGTCCTTCTGCCCCAGTGGCCTGGTCCTGTCAGGTGGGCAGCACCTGCTGGGTATCTGCACTGTTTCCAGGGCACTCTTGGTCCCCAGCCGGCCCCTCTCTCCTGAGGCCATGGCTGCCCTCCGGTCCCAGGCATGCGCCCACCTGATGACATAGCCCTTGAGGAGGCCGTTCTGGTGGCTCTCGGGAGGTGGCTGCCACTGGATCATGATGGACTGGTTCGTCCGGCCACTGGCGATGACATTCTGTGGAGGGGCTGTGGGGGGCTCCTCGGGGAGTGAAACCCTGGGATAAAAAACAGAGTGGGGGAAACAAAAAGAAATTTAACAGGATGCAAAGAAACCAAGCCCTGCCTTCTCCATCCCTGATGGTCCTGCAAGTGTGCTCTGTGCCCTTGGGCAAGTCCCCAAACCTCTCTGTGCTTATTTCAGCAAAAAATAAAATACCCTGCCCATTTTAAAAGACTGCTTGAGGCTCAGATGACACAACACATATATAAGTCTTTAAAAACACTACCGAACAGCAAATATATGTATTTTTGGTGCAGGTGAGGGACACTTCTCAGATTTTCATCTGTGAAAGAGGCCACTGCTGCAGGTGATGAGATTTGAGCACTGGGGAGGAGGAGCCTTAGGCAGCCACTTCCCACCAACCAGCGGGGATGTGTGTGACCTGGGCCTTCCTGCCGGACCCGCGGAGCCGTGGGGGGTGTGGGGTGAGGGCCAGGCGCCCACCCGCCCCCTGGTGATGCATCTTCTCCTTTCTCACTGGAGAACACAGCGCTCCACCTAAGGCGAATTTTTCACATCCCTGACACTTATCCATTACAAACAAAAGTTAATTATTTTTGATGGATGTCTTTCCCTTTTCGTTTATTTTTATGTTTTTGCTTTCTGATGGATGGCTTTCCAAACAGGCTGGCGCATGCCTGCGCCCTGGCGAAGGCCGGAGGGGGGGCGGTTCCCTCTTAGTCATGGGGACTCAAGGCCAACACCGCCACAGCCCTTAGGGTGTGGCGGCGCAGGTCTGTCATCCCAGTACTCTGGGAGGCTGAGGCAGGAGGACTGCAAGTTGCAGTTCAGCCTGAACAACTCTGTGACTTAGTGAGACCCTGTTTGAAAAAAAAAAAAAGTGGGTGGGGAGATAGCTCAGTGCAAAGGCCCTGAGGGCTGAACCCTCAGAAATGGACCAAAAAATCAGCGCTGCACACAGAGGCCACAGGGAAAGACCTCGGCGTCTACTGGAGGTCTCCCCATTGGATTCCTTAGCTCCACAAGGGCTGGACCCATGTCTGTTGCTCTGTGCGGTGTCACCTCCAGCGTGGGGGACACACACGGCCAGGCACACAGTACGTGCTCAATAATCAGTGACCCATGGCTGGGGGTGGGACTCAGTGGCAGAGAGCTGGCTCAGCCTGAGTGAGGCCCGGGGTTGTTTCCCCGGAACTGCTGCCCTGCCGGGCTATGGGACTTGTCGCTTATCCCAGGGGGTGCCCCTTGTGCAAACGTCAGACACTTGAGCCTGCTGGAACTGCGGCAAAACTCCGTGGTTGACCAAAGCCTCACTGAAGAGCCGGGTCACAGCTTCAGCACAGATGATCTGTGCCACGGTCAGCCTGACCTCTTGCACGGCTTTTTTCCCCTTAGAGGTGACTGGGCAAGGTCCAGCCTTCAGGTGTACAGGGCCTGGGAAGCCGCTTTGTGTACAGCCCAGCCAAGCCCTCATTAACAAGCATTTCCAGCCATTACATTTGGGGTAAGTTCATTAAATGTTTTACTAAATAGAGCAGGCTCTCTCTCCCTCCCTCTCTCTCTCTCTCTCTCTCTTTCTCTCTCCCTCCCTCCCTCCCTCTCTCTCTCTTTTTCTGGTGGTACCAGGGATGAAACTCAAGGCCTCGGCACTGACGCACACTATCCCTAGCCCACTTTTTATTTCTGATTTTGAGACAGGGTCTCACTAAGTTACCCAGGCTGGGTTCAAACTCATGATCTTCCTGCCTCAGCCTCCTAGTGTGCTTGGATGACAGGCCTGTGTCACTGGGCTTGGCTCAGGATCATTTTTAAGTTGACCATTTGTTCAGCCCACAAACAATGTCATAAATATCCAAAAGAGAAAAGGTTCCTTACCCCTGGTCTACATGGTGAGTTGGACAGAATTTACCTTCCGCGTAGACGGGGTTCCCGTGTGACCCTGGGCATGGCCTGCCTGTTGGTTTTATTCCGTGCTGGCTGTTTAGGAAGCACTCTGCTGAGTACCCCAGGGCCTGGCATTGTGCATGGCACTTAATACGGACACTCAGAGACTCCCCACCCTGCAACTCTGTGGCCCAACGGTGATAGCAGAGGGGCCGGGAGCAGGGAGCGCTTTGAGCTCATGTGGCACACAGGGCCGACTCAGAGTGGACTGTACGTCGGGGGACTGTGTGATCGCCTTTATCCTCACACTGTCCCCGAGCGGTAGCTACGAGTCGTTAGATGAGGGGACAGAAACGCCAGGCTGGGACTCACTCTGCAGCCCCGTCCCCTGGCCATGCTGGTCGTGCGACAGGTGGCCCTGGAAGCCCCGACCCTGGTCAGAAGCACTGGCTGCGCCCAGGAGGAGTGCCAGCTCCCCTCACCTCTCGGTGTCCCTGCTGAACTGTCCTTTGCCCACGTCATTGACGGCACAGAGGCGGAACTGGTAAGAACGGGCAGGAACCAAACCCTTGACCATCACTGAGGTTGCTTCGGGGTCCACGCTGCCCATAAGGGTGGTCCAGGGGGCATCTGTAAGGGCAGAGGGTTGGGGCAGAGATGGGCGTCCTGGGGTCAGGCACCCCCACTTCCCAGGCTTGGTTGGGATGCCAGGAGAGCGAGGGGCTCCCTGATTGGTTCAGTAGAGTCTCCATTGCATCATTTTTTTCTGAGTCTCCTTGGCCCATGTGACCACAAGGGGTGGAGGATGCTGGGAAGAAGCAAGGGCTCATGGTCTTTTCCCCTTAAACTGATAAGCTCTGGGAAAAGTGTACAGAACACAGCCTTCAGATTACACCTGCTGATCTGAATTCAGTGTGGGGCCTTGGAGAATGAAAATAAAGTAAATAATAGTGCTGTCTTTGAGGCTGTGGCTGGGCCAGGCCCCACACCAAGCACCTCCAGCATACCATCTTGTTAGGGTGCCACCATGTCCTGACTGGCAGATGAAGATGCCCTGGCTGCTCAGAGGCCCAGACTCAGTGCCGGGAAAGTGGGTGTCCAGTCCAGGCCGCCCTGCATGTGAGTTCAGCCAGCCCGCCCTGCTGCCTGAGCTGCCGTGGGGTGCCACAGGGTGGTGGCGGTGGGGATCTTACTGTTTTCCGACATCTCCAGGACGTAGCGGATCAGGGGGCTGTTGCCGTCGAAGGGTTTGGCCCATGTCAGGTTGATGGCCCGCCTCTCCACGGAGCTGAGCATGGCCACCGGGTGCTCGGGGGCATGGGGCAGTTGCCTGGAGAAGGAAAGTGTGTGTGCATGGACCACACACCAGCTGATGGGGACCCTGAGAACACGGTTTGGGTGGGTCTTGCACTTCTGGGGTAGCCTGCGTGAAGCTATCAGGAGTGGCCTCATGCCGGCCACCGCCACTGGCACATTCTTTTCCCTGTGCCTAAATCCTACTTCTCCCCCTCTCCCAGGGAGCCTAGAGAGAGGCCTGGAAGGATGCGCTGGATGTCCCCTAAAGCAGGGTCACAAGCTCTAGGCCAGGCACCGATATCGTCATGTGGCCCGTGAGGAATTAGGAGACAAGCAGGGGCCCTTCATCGGTACTTAGAGCTGCTCCTCATCCCCTCACACCGCCTCCTAAGCTCTGCTTCCTGTCAGTTGTTAAAGAAGGATGAGCCCTTCTGTGAGCCACACACACACGTGATCTCGATGTTGTGCTCCTTATGGGAGCCTAGTGCCTGATGACCTGAGGTGGAGCTGAGGTGGTAAAGCAAGCGCCGGGAAGAGGCTACAAATACAGATTAACATTATGGTGAACTATATAATTATGCCATTATACAGTACACTGTTCTAACAATAACTAGGAAAACTGTCATAAAACTGGTCCCTGGTGCCAAGAAAAGGTTGGGGACCATTATTCTAGAGGACTTGGCCCAGGTAGCACACGGTTCTGCGTTGTGATAACAGGGCACACTGGGTGGCTCCCAGGCTGCCTGATGTGGGTGCCAAGCCTCTCCTGCCCTCACCTGACGCGCAGGTGGGCGCTGCGTGAGTCGTTGCCGCCAGCGGAGAGCACCCGGCAGGTGTATGTGCCGATGTCACCGGACCACGTCTGGGAGATGTGCAGTGAGCCATTCTTGTCCAGGCGGATGCGGAGGTTGCTGCCGTCCGTGCCCAGGGCTGTCCCGTCCTTCTCCCACACGTACCTGAGGGCAGGAGTTGGCAGTGAGCAGAGAGGGATGTGGACTGGGCCCTGAAGCTGGGGGAGGGGAACCACCTAGCCCAAAGCTGGTGCTGGGAAAAGAGTCGCCAAGGAAGGCAGCGGGCAGGCCCAGGCCACAGTGGTTCTGCTGGGGCTGGTCTGGAGGGGCAGGCCAACGGGCGGAGTGGGGCCCAGAGCCTGTGTCCAGTTCCTCCAGCTGTGCCCGGAGCTCCCCCATTAAGTCATTACTGGCCATTGACACCTGCAGTTCAGGCAGGTGGCAGAGTACTGTTGTTACTGGCCAGAAGCCACTGCCGAACAGCTAGCACCGAAGTGCAGGTGAGAGCCGTTTCCCCGAAGAGGTGAGGCATTACAGCTGGAGGAGGAATTCAAGTTTCCACACAGACTCCATTTCCGAATTAGTTTTACGAGGAAAATCATTAGATCGATGCATCACTGTGACAAATTGACTTTAGAGTCCAAAAAAATCACTTTAGCTGTGGTCAGTTGGCACCGAAGAGGAGACTTGAGAAATTACACACGCGCCAGCACCTGACAGGAAAAAATGATCACCTCTGGAATCACTCTGGAGGGAACATGGCCATGGTCACTGTCACCTGTACGCGGGCACGGCCAGCCCTTCCCTGGGGGAGGGTGCCATGCTGTCCCTGGGAAGTATGGCCACAGTCCCCAGGACAAGGGTGAGAAGGGGGTGGTGACTGTGATGCCACTGGTCACCTGGAGGGCACAGCAGAGGCCCCGAGGCACAGGGTCCTGGGACTACCCAGGCTTAGAAAGGTACAGTTGTGAGAGAGGGTCCGTAATACTCATTTACTTCGTGAAACTGGGGGTTGAGCCCTTGGAGGGCCTTTGCTACCTCCTCAGCTCTTGTTATTTATTTTTAATTTTGAGACAGGACATTGCCAAGTTCCCCAGGCTGGACTTAGACTTGGAGATCCTCCTGTCTCAGCCTCCCAGAGTGCCGTGATTACAGGAGTGCGCCACAGGCCTGGCATATCTGTAATGTTTTTAACCTGAGTTTATAAAAGAAAAAAAATTGGAAAAGTAGAAAGCACACATAAGAAAACAAACAAAAAAAACAGAAAAAAGTGAAAGAACAAAGAAAATTCAGCAGTTTTCTAGCACCGGGGAGCCACGGTCATGTGTGCGAATCTGTCTTCCCTGTTCTTCTTCCCCTGCACCTTGGACAGGAAGTGGACTGGGCGCCACTGTGTTCTCTAGCCAGACGTCCAGGACACAGGCTGCCTCTGCCACTTGTCCCCTTGGCAACACGGGGTCAGTCTACAAGACCTTGCTGTGCCTCAGTTTCTCAGCTGTGATGTGGGGATTATGATCACCCACCTCGGAGAGTTCCTGTAAGAAGCGTGGAGCACCTACAAAATACTTAGAGTCCTGTCCTAAACGTGGCCTAGCATCAGTGAAAGTCAGTGACCGACATTTTTACCACCGAGCATATTCTCATCAGTGATTCCTAGGGATCTACGCACTGACTCACCAACCTGCTTGCTTCATCCACCTGTCCATAGGTCCATCAGTCCATCTGTCCACCCACCTACCCCTCCATCTACTTATGTACATTTATACATGTGTCTGTGTGGGGTGGGTGTGTCTGTGGTATTGGGCTGGGACCCTTCACACTGAGCTGCATCCCCAGCCAATTTTTTTTTTTTTTTTTTTTGATTCTGAGACCAAGTCTAAGTCACTAAGTTGCCGAGGCTGGGTTTGAACTTGCCATCCTCCTGCCTCAGCCTCCTGGAGTGCTGGGATTAGGCCTGCATCACGAGGCTCGGGCCACCAGGCCCTGCTACGCATCCTATTTTTATTTTAAAATCAACAACAAATTTATGAAAGCAGCAGAAAGAAAAATAAATAGTCTTTAGATGAACAGGGTCACTTGAAGAATGAATAAAGCGCCCAGGCAGCCTTGAGAGCTCCCTCAGGTGCCCGTGGACTCCCAGTTCTGAGCCGTGTCCCTCCCCGTGAGGGACCTATTCTACCCCCTGGAGGTACCTTTAGGTTATGTATCGCTTGCCTATCACGGATGTGCTTCCCATAATTCACTCGGCTTTAATCACATTCATGAACTTCCGTCCCTGTCACCCAGCCTATTTTTAAAGCTGTCCTTTCCACTCAAGGAAATATCATATATCCTTTACAATGTGACATTTCCACACTGGATTTATTTTCTAAAAACCCGTCAGATGCTGGGGCTCTTCATGGGACTGCTCTAGTAGGCAGCTGATTTCCCAACGCTGGACTCACACGCTGAACCCCTTCTCTTCCGATACGATAGCTAACACCGAGCTGAACATCCTTCTGGCAAAGTATTTCTGTGCACCCCAAATCCCGTCCTCAGGGACCAATGAACAGCATCAGAAATGGCTGTGTTAAAGGCTCTGACTGGATGTTCACAAAGCCACCGTGGGGGACCACCTTCCGTTCAACCCCTTATCTACAAAACACCTTCCCTGCCAGCATTCAGGGATGGGGCAGAATTTTTCCTTAAAAGCAAATCTAGTTGTACAGAGTAATTCCTGTTTAAGAAACATTCCGTGGCAAGCAGATGCTCTCTGCTTCAGAAAGCATCTATCACTACCTGTGAGGTATGTGCGCTGCAGCTGCTGAACTGGAATCTAATTAGCAGTTACTTGATCTAAGGAGATAAAAGAATAAGTTAATACCAGGAGAGTGCAGTTGGCAAAACTGAGAAGGTGGGTGGTTCCACAGGGGGGTCGGCAAACGGTGGCCCTCTGCTTGTTTGTGTCAATAAAGTTTAATTGGAACCGGGATGGTACCACTTCTTGATATATTGACTATGGCTGCTTTTGTACTCCAAGGTTGAGTCATGCGTGACACAGATCGCACAGTTCTCCCAAGACTCTTACAGAAATAGTTTGCTGACTTACGATTTACAGAACCGGGTTTCTGCGATACAGCAGGTATGTGAAAACAAAACAAAAATAAAAGCCAGAATTCTGAAAAGATGAAACTGAAAAAAGTCATCTCAACACATGGCACTGAAACAACGTCCACAGGCCAGAAAATGGCGAGGCACAGACGTCACAGCCTCCATGAAAATTAATTCAAAATGAGCCAAGTGTGGTAGGACGGGCCTGGAATCCCTGCACTCTGGGAGGCTAAGGCAGGAGGATCATAAGTTTGAGCCGCCCCTGGGCAACTTAGTGACTCAGTGAAGCCCCATCTCAAAATTTTAAAAAAGAGGGGCAGGGGATGGAGCTCAGTGCAAAGGTTCTGGGTTCTATTTCCAGTGCCATGAAGAACAAGCAAACATCAGACTGTATCACAGGCCTAAAGGTGCAGAAGTCTAGAACTCCCAGAAGATAACAGAGAAGATAGCCAGGAACATGCGCTGGACTTCATTCAGATTAAAATTTTCTGCTATAGGTCAGACACTATCAAGGGAATAAAAAGAGAAGGCCACAGACTGGACAAACCAGGGGTCTGCAACTTCTGGGAAGATGGTGCTTGTAAGGACGCGGGAGCCCGGAGAATGAGCAGGCCAGCAGGAAGTGAGCACTGAGCAAAGCCCCGACTCCTGTCAGCACCCACCTATTAGGTTCTGATGCCTCTGCTGATTGACAGGAGGCGAGGCTTCGCGTCCTGCTCCCCTCCGACCTACAGCAGAACAAGGGGCCACCTCCTCCTTGGGATGGCCTTCAACTAACCTAGTCCCTGGTGTCCAAAAGGCTGGGGATCCCTGTGAGGAAGGCCTGTTATCCAAACAGAGAATTCTTCCACAGGAGCACAACCGGCTGGATTGAAAACTAGGCTACGGGCTTTGGCAGGGCCCTGTCCAACCAAGACACGCAGAGGGTGTCTTACGTCCTGGAGGATGTGAACAGAAGCAGCGCAACCTAGAGCCCTGGGGTCACCCAACCGGCACAGAGCCAGTCTACGAGCCCCCTGGTGCGGCTGCCTTCTCACACAACCCCACACACCCTTTACATTATTTTCTATAAATAAAATTTAAAAATGAGCCCAAACAACCCAAGTCTGCTTAACACATTGTTACACACTTGCCCACATAATCCACAATTCTAGAACTGGTTGGTAAAGGATTTGGGCGAGTGGTTCTTCAGGGGCTCTCTTGGCTTGCCATCACAGTAGATGGTGCTTGGCCAATCAAAGACACACACAGAGAGTTACAAGGACTTTCACAATGGGACTTCTTATTGGCAAAAGTTCAGGAAAAACCAAACTTCCAGCCATAGGGAACCAAGTAACACAGATTATGTTCCACCCACATCCTGGTCCCCTGAGTCAGCGTGCACTTAAGTTGACTGGGACGTATTTATTGACAAGTAAGAGGCACACTTGGTATCTAAGGGGGGGGGGAAAAGCAGATTAGAGCAGAGTGTGTCTCTAGAGTTTAAAAAAAAATGGCATCCCGGCACTCTGGGAGGCTGAGTCAGGAGGATCACAAGTTCAAGCCCAGCCTGGGAGACTTGGCGGCTTAGAAAGGCCCTGTCTCAAAATCAAAGCTAGAAAAATGAGGATGTAGCTCAGTGCTAAGACCCTGGGCTCGATCCTCAGTCCCTCAACCAAAGGCACCTGTGTGTCACTATTATTTCTGTCTATAATATCAAGAGGAATGGATA
This sequence comes from Ctenodactylus gundi, assembly GCA_004027205.1. NCBI lineage: Eukaryota > Metazoa > Chordata > Mammalia > Rodentia > Ctenodactylidae > Ctenodactylus > Ctenodactylus gundi. The sequence goes on along the minus strand of PVKB01001242.1, from coordinate 430,054 downwards.
ATTCTACATTTCTTCTCTTTCTGTTTTTTTTTTTTTCTGTGAGAATCTTGTTCTGTAGTTCAGTCCTGAACTCACTATGTAGCCTAGACTGGCCTTGAACACATGGCAATCCTCCTGCCTCAGCCTCCTGAGTGGTGAGATAACAGGCGTGTGCCACCACACCCAGCTTATGTGGTGCTGGGGAATTAAACCCAGGGCCTTGTCCTTGCTGGGCAAGGGCTCTAATCACTGAGCTGTGTCCTTGCTTATCTACATTTTCTAGGCTTTCTTCTTAAATGGAATGGGTCTGCTATATTAAAATAACATTAAAATCTCTAACTATTAATAATGACCGCATGTGGTAGAACAGGTACATTCCTCATAATGATGCTGGAGGCTTTTCACACTGTCAGTCGGCACCCACCCTGGCCCTCACTCCGGGGACTCTACTTGGATTGTGACCATGTCCCTAGGACTGGGTGGCCTCTGCTCTGGCGTAATTTGGTTTTCAAAGCCTTCTAGTCTGCGTACTTATGGGACCCTACTGTGTTTCTGGAGAATGAACGGTGGTTTCTATATGTTTATATATTTATTTGTTCATCTTTTCTGCCCAGGGATCGAACCCAGGGATTTCACATTGAGTCACACCCTCAGTCCTTTTAGATTTTTATTTTGAAACAGGGTCTTGCTACATTGCTAACTTGTCCAGGCTGGGCTTAAATCTGTGCTCCTCCTGCCTCAGCCTCCTAGAGTCCTAAGATGACATGTGTGCACCCCCACACCTGGCTTTAATCTTTCCTTTTTTTAAAACTATGGGCTCTTTCTGTGCTACCTAGGCTGGTCTCAAACTCTTGAGCTCAAGGATCCTCCTGCCTCAGCCTGAGTGCTGGGATTACAGGTAAATACCACCATATAGGGCCTCTCTTTCATTTAAAAAAGATTGTTCTAAGTGATTAATTTCATTTTGGGTGAGGACCCCTTTTGTTTCCCGTAAACTAGAACAACCTAGTTTAGAACTAGGGGGTTGGCCATGGGTTGGCAACCACCTGAAGGGTTAACCACGCGAAGGCTGGGGTGGGTTGGGGGATCCCTGCAGAAGGCGTGGGCCCAAACACCACAAGAGATCCCCGAATCCCTGCCTGCCTCCTGAACGATCTAGAAGAGACGTGAAATGTACAGTCTTTCCTGAACAGAAGATGACATTTTAAAGAAATAAAACAACAATTTAAATGGATATAGCCTTTTGTGATTATAGAGTTTTTCAATTAACGATGCTGAACCCCTACATCACGTTGGGGTCTGAGACTCTCAGAGTGTGGGCCGTGGTGCCTCTGAGGACTCGTCACAGTTGGTTTGTTAATTTTATTTTTAAAAGAAAAAGCTAATAAGCCTAGAAATGAGGGCAATCTGGTTAAGTGACAACGCTCCCGTGCCATCTATGGGATTTCAGGGGTCCCATCCCCCCTCCTGCTGGGTCAGTGCTGAAGGTTTAATGAGACGCGGGTGGGGGCGGGGGTTGGCCAAGTGTTGGCAAAGCCTGGCGCCCTGGTACCTTGGCCATGGGCCCCCTGAGCGTGGCTGGAGAGCTGGGCCTGTGCCCAGTGGCCACCAGGTGGCGCCCCAGGACGCGGAGCCAGGAGCCAGGGAGGCCATTTCTCCAGTGGTCTGAGCTCTGTCCCTCCCGCCTGGATTCAGTTGTGTGACGTTGTGTGACTGAGAGCGACCTTGCTCACAGGCCATTTCCACTTCTGAGGAAGCAGGTACACTAAGCTCCAGGGACAGACCAAAGAGGCGTGTTCTTTCTGTCTTTAGCTTCCTGAGGCGGGTGTGGAGAGTTGGCCCAAGCTTGTGGGATGGGGGTGGGGCTGCTCTTTTATCATTCTGGGGGGCTAGAGGGGTGATACTGGGTATTAAACTCAGGGCTTTCACACTGAGCTACCTTGCCAGCCCTTGTTTTATTGTTTTTATTTATTTATGTTTTAAGACAGAGTTTCCCTTAGCTGCTAAGTTGCCCAGGCTGGATTCAAACTTGTAAGCCTCCTGCCTCAGCCTCCCAGAGTGCTGAGGTTATAGGTGTGTACGGCCACACCCAGCTTCTTGTATTATTCTTATTTCTGCCCACATCAGCTACTCCCAGCCCGTCTTCCAGGGTGGGTTTGAACTCCGCAGGCCAAGTCTCCCACTAAGGTCCTGCCTTCCCCATGGTGGGGCGACTCCCTGCTGTGTGCCTCTCCTGGAGGGTCACCTGAGGGGTCACCTCCTGCAGGGTTCTGACCCTGTGGCTGCTCCTGCATCTTCTACCCAGCTGCCTCTGCTGGGTGCATTAAAATAGGATCAGACGACTCTAACAGGCTTAAATGCATTATGCCACGTAAAATTAGGCAGAGGCACTGAGGCAGGAAGGTCCCAAGTTCCAGTCCACCCTGGGCACCTTAATGACCTAGAGAGATCCTGTCTCAAAAAAAAAAAAATGGGCTGTGGATGTAGCTGAGTGGGAAGGCTTTGGGCTTGATCCTCAGTATCACAAAAAGAAAAAGAAAGGAAGAAAAAGAAAGAAAGAAAGAAAGAAAGAAAGAAAGAAAGAAAGAAAGAAAGAGTTAGCCTGAGGATAGGGCAGGGAGACCCTAGCAGCGACGGCCCAGACCACAGAGCAGCAGCACCTTGAATTTCCACAGCTCACTGATACAACCGTCTCTTCCCTTTTCACCCGCTTCCTTCTCTCTTTTCTCTCTCTACACCTCTTTCACTTTTCCTGTACATCTGGCCCACGTCCACTGGTTTAGATATGGATGTCCCCCCACAAGCCTCATGTGTTTGGTGGGTATGGAATACCTCTGGAGCCATGTGATTGGTAAGAAGGGGCGGAACACTGGGGCTTGACCTGGAAGGGGGCGGCTCACTGGGGTATGACCCGGAAGGGTATATACTAGCCCTGGCCTTCCCCTCACTTGGCTTCCTGTCTGCCATGCCCTGAACGGCTTCCTTCCTGCCAGGCCCCCACCGTGTGCTTCTGACACTGCTGGCTGCCCGTGAATGGACTCAGAGCTTCTGAAACGTCGAGCTAAAATAAACTTTTCCTCTTTGAGTCGCATATGTTAAGTATTCCAGGAAGTAACTAAGACACCTAAAAGTGCCCCACCCCGGCTGGAGTTGGGGCCACAGCAGAGTACCTGACGGTCACTCGGGGGTCATGGGTCACTCCGCACACCATGGAGGCCTGGGTGCCTTTGATGACGCTCTGGTCCTGGGGTGGCCTGGAGATGCGTGTCCGGGCTGCAAGACACGGTGGGGAGAGCTGGTGAGGGACAGGCAGCTCCAGATCCTGGGGTGACCAGGGTGTGAGGGACAGGCCCCAGGGGATCTGGCCACACAGCCGGACCTTGCTAGCACCAAGGTAGAGCCAGCACTCTGATAGGTCTGGCACAGTCCAAGTCCCAGAGGGCTTATTTTTATTTTTATTTTTTGAGACAGGGTCTCGCTTGGTAGCCCAGGCTGGTCCTGAACTCACTATGGAGCCCAGGCTGGCCTTGGACTCAAGGCAATCTTCCTGTCTCAGCCTCCCAAATGTTGAGGTGACAGGTGTGCACCACCACACCGGCTTATGCGGTGCTGGGAATTAAACTTAAGTACTTAGCACTTGCCAGGCAAGCACTCTAACCACAGAGCCATTCCCCCAGCCCCTAAAAAACTTTAAAAAGGTTGGGGATGTAGCTCAGTGCAGGGGCCCTGTGTTCAATCCCCAGGATCCAAACCACCATCAGGGTGGGCACTCCTTGAATTTTGCTCATCAGTCTGTGTGACGGACAGAGAAACACAGCTCTAGGTGACCTGGGTGCCAGCAAGGTCCGTCCGTGGATGCTGCGTTAGAGCTTTGCTGGCCCAACTGGCAGGTGTCCTGTCCGGTGGCTGAGCCCTTACAGGAACCCAGCCAGGCCCAAGAGATCGTGCACGTCTGTGGCTGCTTCCCGGACATCACCGAAGTTACCTGAGCGGCTGTGCCAGACACTGTCGGGACCACAAAGCCTAAAATATTTACTAACTGGCTCTTTGTGGAGGAAAAAAGTACTGATTTCCAAGCATGTAAAGGTAGCGCTCTGGTCGCTCCTCGGAGTTCTCCTGTGTGGCCGATCACGGCGTGAACTCTGCCCTGTGGCCTTGGCGGCAGGACCTCTATCTGTCTGTCTCCAGCTTCCGCGTTAGTTTGTGACTGTCCCTCGGATAAGAGCAGCCCTGGCTGGGACACGGACACGGCGTGTGCTGTGAGTCCCTGTGGGCGCTCCCGTGTCCTTGGCCGTGGCAGGGATGGGTGGACGTGGGGACCCTCCAAACCCCTGGCCCCACCACTCACCCCACACAACCAGGTCTGCCGAGGCCTCGTCCACACCCCGGGAGTTGGTGGCCAAGCAGGTGTAGGTGCCGGCGTCGGAGATGCGTGCAGGGCTGAGGAGCAGGCTGCCGGACTCCAGGAGGGTGAAGCGGGGCAGCTGGACAGAGCCGCTGGCCAGGATGCGCTCCCCTGGGGCGGCACGGGGTAGGGAGCCTCTGACATGGAGCATCCTGGCCTCCCCTGGGTGCCCCAGGGCAGATGACACTGCTGGGTGGGGGCAGGGTCGGAGGGGGGCCCTGATGGTGGACACCGGGACATGGGATGGCCCTGCGGCCTGATGACGTGCCCACACTTGCCCCCATCTACCCTTCAGGAGAGGTGGTCTCTGAGTGCTGGCGGGCAGGGGGAGGCCTGCGGAGACAGCTGCCCTCTAGGCTGGGTGGGGAGACAGGCTTACGAGAGGGGACAGGGTGTTCCTGCCCATGCGCTCAGAACAGACCCCTCCTCCAGCAGGGCACAGGACGCCAGTGCTGGGCCTGGGGGTCCTGGCCTGAGGTAGGCAGAACACACACAGGTGTGCACAGGCTGACCTCCAAGCTCAGACTCCTGCGACTGGATCTATGTTGGAGAACCCCCATCTGTACACGGGGCTCTCCGAGTGAGCCCGGAGGCCGTGTCACCTGCACACAGGTGGGCTGTTGAACCAGCGATGTGCTGAGTGGGTCTGCTTGTCTCTGTGGCCAGAACATGCCAGCTTCTCCTACATTTTGTACTTTTATTAGGCACCTACTACTTGCCCAATTCAGTTCTAGGCCCTGGGGAGACACAGGGACCAAACTCAGGTGCTCAGCATGTGGGGGCGATGAGTGGCTTCTCCAGGAAGCAGGAAGGGTGCACAGTGTTGGGGATGGGAGTACAGGGGTCAGGACGGCGGGTCCCGTGGGGCGGCACAGGAAGCCCGTGTTGCGTTCTGTGACGAGAAAGGTGTCCTTGAGGGGTTGTGCGAGGGGTTGTGCGATGCACAACCTTTGCAACTGTACAGGGGACCCCGACTTGGCTGGCCCAGAACCCAGTTCTGAGGACGGTCTAGACAATCCCACGGCCGCACCCCTTGAGGTCTCCGGTCTACCTTTCTGCCACGTGATGGCAGGCCGGGGAGCCCCCGAGGTCTCACACGCAAGCACCACTGACATGCCATCGATCACCGTGCTGTCCAGGGGGCCCCTGGTGATGTTGGGGGCAATGCCTGCAGGCCGAGACAGGAGGGTGTGTTAACTGGAAACCAGGGGGCCCCGCTGAGACAAGCCAGCTGGGAAGCCTCCTGACCTACCTTCTCAGGAGGCCTGAGGAGAGGCCCCCAAGGCTGGCGTCCCTCAGCCCCATGCCCCCAGGACTGGGAGAGACCTGGGTCCAAAGCTCTTTGCCCCGGAGGGCAGCTGTCCCCACCCTGGCTCCAGGCCACCAGGCGGGGAGGCGGGGGCTACAGCAGGTCTGGCCCCCGGGGTACCATCCGCCTCACAGGGTGTCCTCAAAGGGGTGCTCGGGGCAGGACGGGCTCACTTACTGGTGACAGCCAGGTAGGTGGAGGTTTGCGCCTCGCCTGCTGCGTTGCGCGCGAAGCACTGCAGCATGCCGGTGTCCTCGGGCTCCAGCCCGCCGATCTGCAGGCCGCCGTCCCCGCGCTGCCGGAAGCGGGCCAGCCTGCCCACCTCGACCACGGCTGCGTCTTTGTACCAGGTGACGGAGGGCGGCGGGACCCCTACGTAGGACAGGGCTGCTCAGCCAGACTGGCGCTGCCCGCCTGGCCACCCCTGGGGGCTAGGACAGAGCAGGCCGGAGTCCGCGGTTGGCTCCTGGTGTGGCCTGGCTTCCAGAACCTTCTCCGAGCAGCTGCTTTCGGCAGCTACGTCCCCCAGTCCATTTCTTTCTTTTGGTTTTGAGACAGGCTCTCACGAAGCTGCCCAGGGTGCCCTGGGCCTGGAGATCCTCCAGCCTCAGCCTCCCGAACAGCAGGGTGACAGGCCTGTGCCACGGTGCTCACTCTCTCTTATTTCCTGGACCCCTTTTGACTGTGACTCTTGGCTTAGTGGACCCAGGAGAAGACAGGAGAATGGGGACAGAAAAAGGAATACAGCAAACTCAACGCAGAAATAGTTTGCAGAGCAAAATAAAGGAGAGAGAAGAGGAAAAGGGGAGGCGGACTTTGTGGGATGTGAAGGGGCAGCACACGCGGAGCGTGGGAGGACAGGGTAGGGGGGAGGGGAGAGGACGGACAGGAAGTGAGGAGGATGGACAGGAAGTGGGGAGGACGGACAGGAAGTGGGGAGGACAGATAGGAAGTGAGAGGACAGACAGGAAGTGGGGAGAATGGACAGAAAGTGGGGAGGATGGATAGGAAGTGGGGAGGACGGGCCATAGGAGCACTGGCGAGGATCAGGGAAGCGAGGACAGCTAAGTGCAGTTTGCACGGGAACTGACCCTCCAGCTGAGGGCCGCCATCACAGAGGGAGAGTCACCAAGAAAACATTTTAAATCCTAAAAAAATAAAAAGGGGAGAGGAGAAAGGAGAAGTCCCTGGCGCCTGGGAAGGGGTGCCAGCCAGGATGGAGACGGAGACAGAGCCCCGCCCCTGCCTGGGCCCGGCCACGCCCACACCCAGTCCAGCCACGGGCGATCCGACTGTCTCACGCTCTCAAATTACCGGCAGTTTGGGCCATCACCTGTCCTGAAATGATGGTGATTTGGGTTCATTTGGAACCCTCGATGTACAGGTTGATTTTCAGGGAATGATGATGATAGTGATTTGGCCCGCGTGTTTCCCGGGCGCCTGCGGGTGCCAGGCTGAGACCTGGCCTGGGGCTGCCCTTGGGAAGGAGGGGACACTATTGTCCCCACAGGGGCAGGCGCAGCTGAAGGTTGTTACCTTTGGCCCGGCAGGGAATGTCCACCACCTTCTCCATCTCGGCTGTGATGTGTCTCTCGGGCTCCTGCACAAACTGGGGTGGCTCTGCAGGGGGAAAGGCGGGGGAGGGGATCAGAGCCACGCTCCGTGTGACCCAGCCATTTCGCCCACACCCCTCTGGGCAACACCGGCTCACCCAGCACGGAGAGGTAGGCGCCGCGGACCACAGGGGGGACGCTGCTGCTGCGCAGCACGGCCTCGCACTCGTAGTAGCCAGCGTCACTGGCTGTGGGGTGGGGGATGGTGAGGCGGCGGTTGTAGTCGCTGAGACCACTGGACATTTGCACACCGTCCTTCTTCCACACGATGTGCAGTTTGATCAGGGGCCTGCGGGGCACGGGGAGGAGGCAAGGGGTCAGCTGGGGTTGCTGCGCGGGGCGGGGAAGGGATGCAGCCGCCCTCTGCCGCTTCCAGCTTGCGAGCTCTGGGGCCTGCGCCTTTGCTTTGGACCTCAGTTTTCTTATCAGCAATATGGAGGAAAAGCCAGACCTGGTAGCATAGGCCTGTGATCCCATTGCTCTGGGAGGATGAGGCAGGAGGATCCCACATCGGCGCCCAGCCAGGGTCACTTCGTGAGAACCAGTGAGGGACAGTGAGCACGGGTCTCAGGGCGGCCGGGTGCATTCAGGAGGGGTCTGGTGTGTTCTACGCGAGAGGTGCTGGGGCCATGGCAACACCGCCTCTGCTCCCTGTCCTCGTCCCACCCCGCTTCCAGACCTCCCTGACTCACCTCTGTGCTCCCCAGGAGCAGCAGCCAAGTCAGGAAAGGCAGAGAGGAAGCCGGGGCCACCACTCACCTGGCGTTGGCCACACACTCCAAGGTCGCTTCCGAGGTCCCGGCCACCACGCTGGTGTTCCTGGGGGGCACGATGATGGTCGGGGCGATGGGGTCAGCAGGCCCCCCGACATCTGGTGAGAGACCGGGTGTCAGCCGGGGCAGAGGTCCAGGGTCCCGCCCTGCCAGGCCCAGAGCGGGTGGTTGCAGGGCCAGACCCAGAGGCAAATCCTGGGACATGGGCCCTGGGGACCGCCACATTCCCTCTTCCTCCACGGCGAACCGTGGCTCGATTTAGGAAGCGCCTGCCGAGCCCCACACCGTTCCTGAAAGCCCGATGTCTCCCCCCCCTCACCCCAAGTCCTTCCTCCTGACTCAGTTTACCTTGTGGGAAGACACGTTCATTGCCTGTCCCCTCTGTGAGCACACAAGCTCTCCACACGGAGCCAGAGAGCGCCCCACTCACCGCCCCTGACTCATGCCTACCCGGCAGCTGTGACTGACACCTTATTGGGAAACAGGATCTTTATAAGCATCATTGAAAGATGAAGCCATATTGGATCCAAGCAGCTTGAGATCCAGGGCCAAGGGTGTTACAGGAAGAGGAGACTGTTACAGGAAGGGGAGAGGCCATAGGAGGACCCAGGTGGAGACCAGATGGACCCGACCCCACACGCCGCGGCGGGCTGCCAGCTGCCACCAGAGCTGCCCGAGGCAGGCAGGAACATGGGCCGCTGACCCCTTCATTTTAGATTCTGGGGGTGCACAGGGGACCCCCAGATCCAAGCCGGGATACATCCTCTGTAATCAGACCCCCAGGAGGTGGGACCTCCATATGGCGGCTACGGGAGACTCTTCCAAGGCAGGAACCTTGTGGGTCCCGGCTGTGGGCTGAGCTGTGTCCCCCGCCAGGCTACAGTACACGGAAGTCCCCGCCCCGAAGTACTGGCATTTAGAGGGCAGGCCTTGGGGAGACGATCAGGTCGTGAAGGTGGGTCCTCAGGGTGGGGTTAGGGTGCTCGTAGGGAGAGGAAGCGACCACAGTCCCACCATCTGTTCCTGTCACCGTGCCATGGGAGGACACAGTGAGGAGGTGGCCTCTGCCACCCCGGAAGAGGGTCCTCACCAGCCCTGCCCAGGCGGCTCCCTGACCTGGGGCTTCCAGTCCTCGGAGCTGAGACAGTGCCACTGCGGCCCAGGAGCTCTCCTGTGGCCACCAGCGCTGACTTGCAGCCAGCAGGGACATCCTACTCCTGACCAGCCGAGGCCGCCCTGCACAGAAAGGAGTCGTCTGGGCCCCACGTGAAACATCTATAGAATCATGTCACTGAGTGACCAAACAACACAAAAAGGCTCAGAATTTCTGTGTGCGTGTGCGTGTGTGTATGTGTGTGTGTGTGGTGCTGGGGTGGCTGCCACCTGGGCCTTAGCACGGAACTACATCCTCAGTCCATTTTTATTTCTGGTGGTGAGACAGGGTCACACTAAGTCAGTAAACGGCCGGGGCTGGACTTGAACTTGGGATTCTCCTGCCTCAGTCTCCCTGAGTGCTGGCATCATAGGCCTAGGCCACCGGGCCCGGCTAAAAATCTCATCATGTTTTAAGAAAGTTTGCGAATTTGTGTTGTACCATTATCACAGCCATCTTGGGCCACCTGTGGGCGGTGGGCTGGACAAGCCTGCTTTATCGCTTCCAGGCCCGAGGACAGAAATGAAGAACTTCCTGTGAGTGGGGAAGAGAGAGAGAGAGAGAGAGAGAGAGAGAGAGAGAGAGAGAGAGAGAGAGAGAGAGAGAACCCAAGCTGCTCTTGCTCATGGGAGCATTTTCTTTCTTATTTTTTGAATTTTCAAGGAGAAGGCCAGGGTGTGTGTGTGTGTGTGTGTGTGTGTGTGTGTGTGTGTGTGTGTCTTGCTGAGTCTCTAAGCTGTCCAAGCTGTACTTGAACTTATGATCCTCCTGCCTCAGCCTCCCAGAGTGCTGGGGTCCCAGACCTGGCTGGGTTCTTATCTTTCAGGCATCAACTGATTATTGACAGAAAGTCCCCTATTCCCTGCACACCTGCCCCACGGCTCCTGAAAACACAACCTCCAAGGCCTCTATCTCTGACAACAGAGCTGTCGCCATGGCCCCTCTCCAGGGGGCACCGGGTGGGCAGCCCGGAGGTGGCTGCCACGCTGGCCTGCACCACCCGGCGTGGACAGCGATCAGCCGTCCTCCGTGGGGCAGCGGGAGGACAGGGCGGTCACTCTGCGCCTCCCCGTCAGCCCAGGCAGGTTTCTTGCCTCAGCCTCCCTCCTCAACTCCGGGCCTTGCTAGAAAAGGCTCTGAAAGATTGGGAATAAAATGTGCAAATAAAGTAAAACGAAGAGTCCCGCAAGCAGGCGTACAAAGCCAAGAAATTGCAACAGTATAAAAGCCTTATGTAGGCGCCGTAAGGGGCGGTCGGCTTGAGAGCGCCGATGCAGCCGGATCCATAAACGTGGGCTCTAAGTTGTTCATTACACGGTGTCCGCACAGGTACTGGGCCGGATTAATGGTGCGCGAGGAGGCGGTGGACAGGCAGGGCCAGGATGGCAGCTGGGCCGGCGCAGGGCGGAAGGGGAGCTGTGTTGAGGCAGTCCAGCCGGGCTGGGAGAGGACAGGGCCAGGCTCCGGGGAGCCTGAGGGAAGAGGGGCTCAGGGGACCTGCGTTTGAGGCCTTGCTGGCTAGACCCAGGTGTCCTGGGGTGGGGTGGTTTTCTCACTGGCTGAGGGGAGTGTGACCCAGGCTGCTTGCTCAAAAAATTTGTCCTACGGTGGCACCGGCCTGTCATCCCAGCACTCTGGGGGCTGCAGCAGGAGGGTCACAAGCCGAAGTCCAGCCTGGGCAACTTAGAGAAGTCTTGTCTCAAAATCCAAAAACAACAACAACAAATAAAAAGGGCTGGGGATGTAGTCCAGGGTGAAGGGTCTGGGTCGGATCCCCGTACCAGTTCCCCATCCCTGTGCTCGACTTGCTGGGAGCCAGAGATTCCCCACGGAGGGGGTGGCTGGGCCTGTTCTCATGGGGGATACAGCTGGGGGATCAGTGCAGACACATCTGGCTGGCCTGAAGCCAGTGCAGAGCGCCTCGCACACAGCAGGAGCTCAACAAAGGCTGCTTCCTGTTCCTAGGGAAACCCCCTGGACCTGGAGGTACACTCGTGGCTACTGGGAGGTGGGAGCTGAGGCTTTCAGGGTGCAGAGGCATGGAAGACGCCAAACTTCAGTGGGACTTGGCACTGGGGAGGAGGAACAGTGTGGGCTGGGAGGACCCTGTGCAGGAGGGCGGCCCTCAGCGTCCGAGGACGCGGAGGGGACAGTATCCATAGAGCTGAGCCCTGGGCCCTGCCTGGCCTCTGCCTTTGCCTGCAGCTAATTGGCCCCAGGGCTCTTGCTAGCTGAGCCCAGCAGCATCCTCAGAATCCTTCTTAGGGAGGGGGCATAGCTTGGAGGTTAGAGCACAGGCCTAGCAAGCCAAGGCCCTGGGTTCAATTCTCTAGTACCACATCAGCTGGGTATGGTGGCATATGCCTGTAATCCCAGTACTTGAGAGGCTGAGGCAGGAGAATTGTTGTGAATTCAAGGCCAGCTTGGGCTGCAGAGTGAGTTCAGGACCAGTCTGGACTACAGAGCGAGACCCTGTCTCTAAGAAAAAAAATAAGAAAGAAAAGGAACGAATCTTCTGAACAAGTGCAACGGAAAGCCCAAGCTGGCTTGTCCCCATTCTTGCAAACTGGCTTGGGTCAGGTTGGACCACGGCAGGGTGATGGAGGATCTAGACCGTTTCTGGTCTTGGGTGAGTGCAGAGGTCACAGAAGGGAGGACAGACAGGTGGACAGAGTTGCCGGGGCTGGGCCAGAGGAATGTGAAAGGGCCATGATTTTGAGACCAGCTGCCTAGAGCCGGGCCCATTTTACAGAGTGAAAGGCGAGCCCGTGGGAGCCGGCATCAAGGGAGCCGAGTTTGGATTTTGTTATGCTGTGGGGGATGCATGTGAAGATGTGGGGGTCCCCGGCTAGGAACCAAGGGGGCCAAGCTTAGCACAGCCCTGCCACGGCCAGTGCGGCACCTGCACAGAGCAGCCCTGCTGTGGGTTGCTGTATGTTAAGGATGCTCCAGCCCGGGCAGGGGAATACTAGGATGGAGGGGGTCCCAAAAGCTGTCAAAATTATAGACCAGGCCAAGAAAGGAGGAAGATGTCTTCTACTAGAGCTCTAAAACAGACATGGCCCTGGGCAGGAGGATTCGGATGGGCTCCTGAGAGGGGGCGATGGTGGGTGCTGTGGTTTTTATTTGGACTGTCCCCCAAAAGCTATGAGGTATTTCCATACCATGAAATATCTATGGATTCCATGTGTGGTTAAGAGGTGGGGCCTGGTGGAAGGGACCAATCAGTGGAGCTTGACCCGGAAGGGGTGGATCCCTGGGGCTTGACCCGGAAGCAGAGGATCAACAGAGCTTGACCTGGAAGGATATAGGCTGGCTCCACCCTTCCTTGTTCTCTCAGCTTCCTGTCTGCCATACTGTAAACGACTTTCTTCCAGCTGGGCCTCCACCCTGCGCTTCTGCCATTCCCAGCAGCCCATGCATACAGTAAATATCTGACTGGCTCTGGGAAGACTGCCCTAATAATCTCTCGAAGGGACTTTCATGGTGATCCATTCTCCCTACACTGCCTCGATTAATCTTCCCGGCTCTGCTGAGGGCATTGTGAAGCCAAGGCTCAGGGACCACGTGTCCTCACCTGGCGACGGGTCCTGGGGAAAGGGAGCAGGGTAGTCACCTTTCATCTCTCTCCCACGCGGGTTTCTGGGAAACCTGCTCTCCGATGGCCCCCAGGGTGCCAGAGCACTCAGGCCTCCAACCCTGCACTGCCCCACACGGGCCAAAAGCCACTTGCAGCAGGTGCCCCTTTGATCGAGTGTGATTTCATAACTATCTTATATTTAATTAAAAACCAGATCAGTTATTAGAACACTTTTAAGTATGTGTAGAGCAGCGTGGACATAAAATGCTACCTTCTCAGTGATAAATTTTAGGAAATCTAAATCCAGATCGTGTCTTCCTGATGAAAATGTAGCATCTAAAATGCAGATATGCCAGGAGGTGCCCACACACACAAGAGTCCAGGATGTAGTGTGAAAAAAGGCGGGGGTGGGGTGGGGTGGGGTGGGGGGGAATATCCCAGTAATGTTCCACTTGGGTGGGATCTGCGGTGATACTTTGGAAATAGGGGGCAAAATAAAATTCATAAAATGAATTCTATCTATTTCTTTTAACTTGGCAAAAAGATGGAGTTCCAGGAAAACTGAAAGTTATGTGTCTACGGGGCAGCTGCTGCTCTGTGAGCCCCAGGTGTGGGGCCACCAGCCAGGTGTGGCACGTTTAGGTCCTGTGCTAGCCCGTCGTGGTGACCTGGGGAACCCTGGGTGAGGCCTGAGGTCGCCAGACTGGATGGATCCCTGGCAGGCGACTGTGAGGCTCACCTGAGGGACCAGATCGGGGAGGATGCGAGGAGGAAAGGGGGTAAGGGAGCCGCTCAGAGGAGTAATCAGGGAGACTTGGGTGCTAGTGGTGGGCGAGGTGCCAACCGCAGGCAGGCAGGCTGGAGGATTTGTGTGGGTGAGAGCGACAGGGTTTTGAAGCACAATCACTCGTGGGAGAGGAAATTAGCTGAACAGCAATCCAGCGCAAATCACCGCCTGGGAGCAGGCGCGGGGCAGGGGCGCCGGGGTGGGAGCGCCAGCCAGCCTAGGAGGCTGGGGACTGAGGGGCCAGGAGGGCGCCAGCCCTCCTCTTGGGCCTGCTGGAAACTAGGGTGGTTTGAGACACAGCAGACAGGCCGCCACCCCCGGAGAGAAGCTGGTTTCACGCCTGTGAGGAGAAGCTGGACGCTGGAGGAAGGCGGAATGAAGGCTCCTTCAGCTTGGGTAAACTGAGTCATCCAGGTCAGTGCCTGGCTTTGACTGGAACCATGAGTCACGCTGTGTCTTATACCAGATGGCTGGACTTCATGAGACTGCTGGGAAACAGCTGGGGAAAGCCTCTCTCTCCGGGACTGAACTCCTTTCCCTGTAGAAACCGTGGCCCTAGCTGAGGTGTGGGCCGTGACCCTGGCTCAGGTCAGTGTCAGAGGTCACATGAGGACCCTGATGAGTCCGTGTCCAGAATGGAGTGTCCTCCTTGTCTTTCCAGGGCAACTACAGCCTGGGGTGGGAACGTGGGGCAGGGTCCTCCTGGAGCCCAGAGTCTCTGGGTGATGTGGGCACTGGTAGACCTGGGTGAGGCACCAGAAGGGCCCCGGCTGCCCGCACCCTCGCTCTGCCGCGACTGGCACGGAACAGCATGGCTACGAATGATGAATGCCGTGGCTCTGGGAGCGGGCGTGGTGCAGATGCCAGCGGGTGTGAACATCTGGCTCCCCCAGCTCGGGCAGCGCTCCACAGCTGCAGGAAGCGCCCGGCTTGCCCCGTGTTCTCAGACTTGCCCAATTTCCAGCCTGGATAGCCACCTCGGCCACCTGGCCACCTGCTCTACCCCAGACATGGAGCCTAGTGGGAGAGGGGAGAGCGGGCCTGGGACGCATCCTTGGCCTAGTCCCGGCTAGAGCACTCTGCCAGGGACACAGGAGTCCCCTGTTCCATGTGCTTCCTGCTGGATGCAGCCCTGGACCTCGTGCCAAAGAGCTGGGGTGCCACCGCAGGGCATGTGGGGGGAGGTGGGGACAGACTCTGTGCCCATCAGCGGGGCACCTGGCTCCAAGTAGAAGCAGCGCTTTGCCAGCTGAGCCGAGGCGATTAGTGTATTTCTTTAAACACGAGCTTCCAACTGCCCCGGGCACACTCTGTGGGCACCTGAGCCCGGGGTGGATGCGCGCCATACTCACACACCCTCACCTCCAGGGGCCTCAGTGGCCAGGCTAACAGTGGCCGAGGATCCCCTGTCCAGATGCAGAGCCCCAGGCTGGCCTCCAGAGCTCAGCTGCCTCCTGTCAGGGCCGTGGCACCCCTCCTCCTCAGCAGGGCTCCCCGCGGGGGTCCCAGCCTCACACCCCCCGCTGTTCCATCTTCCCAACGACCCCCTGGAGCACAATTGCGGGGATTTAGTGACCTGCTCCTCCGCCACAGTCGGGCCCGCCGTGACTTACTCTCCACGGCGAGAGTGATGGGCTGGCTGGTTTTGTTGTCCCCGTTCTTGTCATTAACGGCTTGCACGTAGTAGCGGCCGGCGTCGGGAGCCACTGTGGACAGGATGACGAGGGTATTCTCCAGCGTGATGGCTCTGGGGAGAGGACAAGGACCGCTGGGATCAGCCGGAGGGGCTGGGAGCCTCTGGGGGCGGCCAGGATCTGAGGTGGGCTGCCTGACCACCGCCCCAGGCTCCCCTGAAGGCCACTTACTGGCCCCCTGCCAAGGTGGGTTTGTGCAGCGTGTGACACAATCTGGGTGCTGTGATCAGACCGGCCCACTCACGCCCAGAGGTTAGGACCTCCCCATGAAACCTTCCCGCCCCACACGAGGCTGGGTCTGGGACCTTTCCTGGAGCCCCTGTGGAAGTCTATCCTTTTTATGTTCCTGTGTGTGGGGCACTAGGATCCAGCCCAAGGCCTCTGCATAAGCTACATCCCCAGCCCACGATGACATTTTGGTTTTGAGACAGGGTCTCATTAAGTCACTCAGTTGCCCAGTCTGGGCTAGAACTTGGAGTTCCTCCTGTTTCAGCCTCCCAGAGAGCTGGTATTACAGACTTGCATCACCAGGCCTGCCATTTGTTGATAGCTTTGTGAGGTTATCTCTGCTCTGTGAGCATCTAGACCCCCCAAAATAGCCACAGACAGAATGACTGAATGGCAAACATGAGTAGGAATAATGAATTAATAAGTGAGCAGGGCCATTCCAGGGTCCTAAAGGCGGCGGCCCTCCCTCCCTCCACTCCCTCTCCTGGGGATCAGTTTCCCCTTCTCAAAGCTTGTGAACGCCCATGGGACCAGCCTGCTGGTGCCTGGTCTGGGTCCCCATTATGCAGCCCCTCCACAGGCCCGGTCCCCAGGCAGGGGAACGGGAAGCTGGGTCCCTCCTCATTATGAGGGGGTGCGGGGAACATCCCAGCTCCCTCTGCCTGCCTCCCACCCACTTCTCCAGACGACAACAACAAAACCATTCGTTTGCCAAGTCGATCTCCGGGTTGTAATGCGATGCGCCCGAGACAGCTGTTAAACATCCTTAATGTTAGTTTAACAAGGACAAATCCAGTTGAATTCTTTTCAAATTTTCCCATTAGGTGAATGTTACAGAGTTTTAAGCAGGCTCTCCAATAAACATCCCCACTAATGCCTCTCCGGCCCAGCCCTCTCCCAGCCTGAGTGTACTGTGTGCTCTTTCTGGCTTAGGGGTTCACTTGCTGAGACCCCACCCCCAACGAAGTTGAGGACAGTTGGGAGACAAGCCCCTCTAATGATACCCTCTTTTTTTCTGGAAAGCTTTTTTACCTCCAGCCAATGAAATGAGGGATCAAGATGGGAGTGGACCCATACGAAAATGTTTTTTTCAAGGCAACCCCACAGGACAGGGATGCGGATAAGCTCTCCCTGTGAGCCTCCTGCAGAGACCCCTGTCCTTAGGTGGCCACAGGCTGGGGGAGGAGGCTGAGCTGGGGGTCACCCCCTGCCCCCAGTGCAGGGGACGATCTGTGGAATAGACGTGAGGCCCTGGTTACTGGGGACCTTCTATTTCCTCCCTGGTGGGCCTCAGTCTCCCCGTTCTGCCCAAGTGGGAGCAAGTGTTGGCCAGGATTTCTTCCAGCCTGGTCTCTGTCGCTGTTCCTGTTGATTCCCCATTTGGCCCAGCAGCCCTCTGCTTGCCCTAGCCCCTGACGCGGTTCTCACCCACCCACAGCCAACTTCAGGATGAGGGCACATGGGCGTGGAGCGCTGGCATCCTGCAGGTCCAGCACCAGCCACGCCCCCACCAGCTACCGTGGGCAGGTCTAATGGAGACGCCTTGGGGCCTACTCTCTACTCACCCCATGTGCTGAGTCCCCTCTGGCTTCCAGGAAGGAGCCCCCACCTCCAATTCCTTCTCCCCTTGGCGGAAGTCTTCCGACCCCATCCGTGCCCTAGCTCTATGCTGTCTGTGTTGTGACCCATCCTTCTAGGTCAGAGGTTCTCAACCAGGGTGACTTTGCCCTCCAGGGGGCATCTGGCTGGTGGGAGTGCTGCCCACAGATGTGTGCAGAGGCCAAGGATGCCGCTAAAGAGAGCACCCCACTCTGCCCAGGTTGGCCTTGCAGGGAGGGTGACTGTCCCTGGCTGTCACTGAGCCACTGTTGAGTACTGTGGTTTGGATGGGACTTGGATGTGTTCCCCCAGATTACTCCCTACTATGGGGTGCTAAGAGTGTGGAAACGTAACCCAGCTGGGTTCTCCAGGTTTAGGGGGTGATGATTAGGACTGGCTCATGACCAGGGTGTAGCGCGTGTGATTAAATCCTGGGAATCAGCTGGGCCTGGGGGTGTGGGCCTAAGATCCCACCGCTCTGAGAGGCTGAGGCAGGAGGATAACAAGTTTCAGCACAGCCTGGGCAACTCTGTGACTTAGTGAGACCCTGTCTCAAAGTCAAAAATAACAAGTAGAAAGGAAATACAGCTCAGTGTGAAAGCCCTGGGCTCGATCCCCAGTACCACAGGTATCAATCAATCAATATCAATCAATTATTCAGTCAATCCGCCCTTCCATCCTGGTGGTTTGAGAAAAAGGGGGAGACCGGACAAACACATATACAAGGGACAATGAAGAACTACGATGAATGCTTAAATGTATAAAACTGATTATGATAAAAGACATAGTGTCGTTAATCAGACTCAAAAATCTTCTTGCCTGCTTCAAATGCACTAACGCTATTAGTCTTAGTGATGTGTCCTTTACTCTAATAAAAAGGAAAGAAACGTTCAGCATATTTTTTCAGTCGCCCCTGGTACCCATGCGTACCCCCCATTTCTTGCCACAGGACGCCCTGCCTCCCCTCAGGACCGTGCCAGCGAGAAGGCCCACCACCAGGTCTGGCCCCTGACTTTGGGCCTGTACAGTCACAGGCCAACATAACCTTCTTCCATTTATGACCCACCCAGCCTGGGGTATAATATTATGGCAATGGAGAACAGACTAACCCTTTGAGGCAGCCTGTCCTAGGTGGGTGGATTCGAGCTGGCGGGCATGGCCAGTGGCCCAGCTCTGGTCCGGGCTCCCCTCCTGGACAGGATGGCAGCTGCTAGGCAGGACTCCCTTTGTGGCTTGCCGTCCCATGTGGCTGGGCAGCAAGGCTGAGCTGGTGGGGTGTAGAGCAGGGGATGGGCATGCTCCAGGCTGGGCCCAGGGAAACCCCGTCCTATCGTCCCCTGCTCCTTCCCCTCTGTGGGACAGGAGGACCAGGAAGGCTGTGCTGATGACAGCGGTGTCTCGGCAGTGTGGGCCCTCAGCGGTGTGAGGAGGAAGTGGAGCTCTGCCCTGGCGGGAAGTAGGATTCTCCACGGGCCAGCCTTAGCCTTCTGCAGGGTCGGGTCACTGGGGCCTGGGATCTTCACTGGCTCGGGATCTACAAGACCTGAGTTCGAGCTCTTTTTCATGTGTGGTACTGGGGATGGAGCCTTGGGCATTTGCCCATTTTGATTTTGACTTTGAGAGAGGGTCGTACTAAGCTGCCCAGGCTGGCCTTGAACTTTTGATCCTCCTGCCTCAGCCACTCAGAATTCTGGGATTGTAGGCCTGTGCCTTTGGGCTCAGCTGTAGGCTTGAGTTCTGAGCTTGGAGGTCCTTTTTCTGACCGCAGCAGGAGGGCAAGGACATCTCTGGGCTTGCAACCCTCTACCTGATGATTGTCCCCTTGACACACAGGAACAGTGTGCCACGTGTCACTGCCAGCATGCCCACAGCTGCCTGAGACCCTCAGGAGGGCACCCAGCCTGCCACACTCCGATGCAGCCACGCTGGGAAAGGCTGGGAGAGGACTTCCTGGTGATGGTGGGGCGGGTGGGGGTGACAGAAGGCAGCCAGCGATGCTCCACTCTCAGGTAGGGGAGGTTCATCTTTTCGGCCACCCCCCCCCCCCCCCCCAAATCTCAATTTCCTATGCCTTTCCGGTCCCTGGATGGGCTCGGCTCCTTCCCACTTTCCACCTGCTGCCCCGCCTCAGCAGGCGCCTCCTCCCTCTGCCAAGGAGGCACAATCTGTAATTTAATTAGGAATAAAATAAGTCGTCCTCGGGTGTGCCCAGAGGCCCCAGCTGGCATCTGCATTAGGAATCGTGTCCCCTTTTCAACAGCCAACTCCACGGCTTGGTGAGGTGGTACTAATCTCTGTCCTGCCAGGGGGCGAGAACAGCCCTGTGCAGCTAGCACAGCCTCCCACAGTCTGAATCCCGCCAATGGCGGTGTTCATCAGACACGGGGCTCAGACACACGGTCCCTTGGAACCTGCTTCCAGGGTCCTTGCTGCTCTGTTTTGCATAATCATTGGCTGTAACTACAGTGATAAGACTGCCCTGTGCGCCAGCAGGTGGCTGGTGGAGAAGTGGGGGGTGGGCATGGGTGACCAGGAGGTGTGCCTACGAGCACAGGTCAGGGTGGCTCTGTCTGGAACAGGAAGAAGGTGAGGACAGAGGCCCAGAGACGAGCAAAGGAGGCAGGAAGGTGTTAGTACCGGGAGGATGGGGGCGAAGCTGGAGCGAGGGATTCAACCGCTAAGGCAAAAGCGCTAGACAAGTACCAAGATGCCCCCGCCACGTGCAGCCAGGGCAGACATCGCTAATCGATCACGATGCACTTTCCCCTGAGTCGGGATGGGGCCTCAGAATCCTCCTTAACACAGTGTCTTAACAATGAAATTGGAGTGCCTCAGGCGCGGACCCAGGGATCGATAGATTTCACAGCTTCCAGCTGTGTTTCCCAGGTAGTGTCGTGATGAATCAATCAATGTGCCAGGACCACCTCTCCATAGCACACGCCTTCCCGTCTGTGTCCTGCTGACGTTTGGGCGTTAGGGATAGTGCGAGCTGGAGACCCTGGCTCTGGAATGAGCGGGGCTGGCGCCAGCTCCGGAACACAACACAGCTAGATGTTCAGTTACTTCCTCATTGCTAGGACACGGCCCCCAGCGCCCACAACTCGAAAGAGAAGAGGTTCATGGTAGCCCACAATTTAGAGATTTTAGTCCATTCACGGTTGACTGGCACTGGCGGAAGGGCCTGGCGGGAGGCCTAGCTGGAGAGTCGCCGCTCATGGCATGGCGAGACAGGAAGCAGAGAGGAAGGAGAAGCTGGGCACGAGAACATGTACCCTTCCATGCAAGGTCCCCGGGGGACCCATCCCTCCAGCCTGGCCCGCCCCCTAACGGCACAGGAACTCTCTGATAGGCTAATCCACCTGACTCAACCCCATAATCCGATCCCATTCCACGTCCAAGGGGCATTTCAGGTCCAAATCACAATCATGAGAATTGGTAAAGCTGATAACTTTGGGAGCTTTGGTGTATTATCTGTGCACAGGGGACGAAGGCAGCCACTTCCTGGGGCTCGGGAGAGGGTCACGCACCCAGCGGCTAGTCTTGGAGCATAGAACAAGGTGGATGGTGCCTCCTTCCTCACGGAGGGCAGCTGCCCGGGGGCGAAGGGGGCATGTGCCTGGGCCTCGCAGGGCTGCGAGGACACAGGAAGAGATAAGCGGTCACTGGCACTGCAGTATCCTTATGTTGGCTTACGCTTCCGTCACAGGACCTCACGTCCGCCCAGGTGAGAACCGTGTGTGTCTTCTTTTACTTCCTACAGTCTACGTGTGGGGAAACGGGAATTCCAGCCACAGAGGACAAAGCCCAGGCTGGCTCCTGACCTTGGGCAGGACCAGGAAGCAGAGGCCAGGGTCTCCTGGAGGAAGGCTTTGCTCTTCGCTTGCTGTGGAGGTGATGGGCACTGGCTTAGCCATTCCCGCCCACGCGCCAGGCTGCTATGAGGAGGTCAGTGTACAGGGCACACGGAGTGGCCCTTTATACACCGACAGTGCTGTGAGTCCTTCTCCCGGCCTCCCCACCCACGCCAATTCCTTGTAGCCAAAATACACACAGCGTTTGCACCCTGTGCACCCCCAGCCACGCCCGCCCAGCTGGACCATGATGGAAATGTCTCGCTCTCCACTGCCCCTGGCACTGCTGGCCTGGGTTCTGGACCCATTACCATAGTGATGGCACCTGGGCCTGACTGGTTGGGTGTTTTAAGTCCTCTAGAACCATTATATCTCAGCAGAGTGCAGAGCAGCACCCTGGGATTCCCAAGGAATCCTTGCATCTTTGCACACGAGGTCTAAGAAAGTTCCCTGTAAACCAAGCTATTGTTCCCACCCCGGGAAGTCCCCAGGCTGCCTCCACCCACAAGAGCTGAAACAGGCCTCTGCACAAGGACCCGTCCTCAGCACCAGGGACTTTCCCGGCCTCAGGGCCAGCCTCCCTTGGGCCCCTCTCCCTCCCCAAGAGCAGGGCCTCACATGCGGCTGCTGGGCGGGATCTTGCGGCCATCACGGAACCAGGTCACCTGTGGCCGGGGAAAGCTGGCAATACGTGGGGCGCGGACGACAGCGGCTTCTCCGTGGGACACCGTCACGTGCTTCTCACCCTCCTCGAAGCTCCCCATGTCTGCAGGAAGAGGAGGGGGTGGAGATCAGTGGCTGTGACCAGCCTGAGGGGCTCCTGAGGAGGAAGTGTCCACAGTAGCAAGATGACACCCGGCAGATAAGGTGGCCACAGGGAAGGGACACCACCCTGAGTCTGAGTTTTGTATCTGTTTACACCCATAGATCCTTGGACCCATTGATTCCTCCGCAGCCCCAGAGGCTGCTAGCCATCTCACACCTTTTACTAGCGGGGAAGCAGCTTGAATAGGTCTGGTTAATTAACCTTTCCAGCATCACATAGCTGAGAGGAACTCACACCTTGAACTTGGAAGTCAGCCTGCTGTTTCCCATTCCCTGTTCAAGAGGCAGATGCAGGGGTGCTGTAAGCTTGGAACCTCCTTCTGCCCCCCTGGGCCACTGAGATCAGTGGGGTACCACGCACAGCATCATGACGGGCTGGACTCTGTAGGGGCTCCTGGCAACAGCCATGCCTGGGACACGCAGTGCGTCTCACACGTGAACCTGGACACCTTCGTGAGGTGTCCTGCTGTCTGCGTGGGCCAAAACTCTGGCAGGCACACAGAGACAGTGGCCACACTGTGGCCCACGGACTGTGCTGCAGTGGCAGAGATGCAACCTCATCTTCAAGGGAGCCTGCTGTCCTCTCAAAGCCCCCCGTCATGCCACTTCTGTGGGCATCAGTCCTTTGCCACAGCCGGCCGGCAGGGAGCCACAGGAGTCCCCGGCACATCCCCCCTGCTCTCCACGTCCCCGGCAGCTGACAGAACATCAGAGCCAGGATAAACGCTCTCCCCTCGTCTGCCCGAGGGGCAGGCACACTTTGAAAAGAGTGATATGGTGTTTGTGTTCATGTACACATGCAGTTGCACGCATGCAACCCAAACATGGGGGACTCTAGCTCAGCTCTTCGCAAGCACCCGTGGTTTGGTCTCTCCAGAGTGTTCTTCCTGCCCACCTCTTGGGGCACAGAAATCTGGCCCCAGACCTGCCCAGCCTCCCACCTGGATACCTGCTGTACTGGAAGGGACTGATGCCCACCGTGGTGGCATGTTGGGGACATTAGGAAGAGGCTCTGGGCTCCTCTACCACCCTTGAAGAGGAGGGTACACTGGGCCAACTGTGGACATCAGAGTCCTGGCCCACCCAAACAGCCTATCAGGATGCATGGTGAACGGTGACCAGGCTCAAGTGGGGAATGCGCTTTGTGCCCCAGAGTGGCTGTGCTAGGAACCCCTGCAGAGCTTAATAATTCTGCAGGGAGTCCCGCCCTCAGAGCCCCGGATTTCATCGCTCTGGGGTGCCATGCTCACAGCCCCCACAGCTCCCCACCGCTGCATCCTCTTCCACGGGGTGGGGAGCGTCTGGCCCAGAGCTGTGCCTCCTTTGGTCTGGCCAAGGCCTCCCCAAGGAGAACCAGCTCCAGCTATTTCATTAGGCCTGGTTAATTAAAGGTTTTATCAAGTGCAGCAGGCTCATTTTGAAGTTGATCATTTCATACGGCCCACGTATGATGCCATAAGTAACCAGGTGGCCTTTGGCAGAACAAGGTCCCACGCCTGCTCCAAGCCCTTGCTAGGCCCGGCATGCAGCAGGCTCACGTGAGTATGGGTTCAGACCGCTGGCTGCTGGGCCTCAGGGTCCCCATGGCCGCCATCTTCTCCTGAGACCCCTGGAGTCTTCCGGCTGTGACAGCTGTTATTTTTCAACTGGTCTAACACTGTGGCCTGTTCTTCCTCACTTTTCACCAAAATCTTCCAACTCGGCAGTCCCAAAGGGTGGCCCCAGAGCCATAAGTCCTTCCAGAGGTGGGGGGGACCAGGCCTCAGTGCTCAGAAGCGCCGGGGTCAAGAATTCAACAACTAAAAACAGTGGCAGTGGTGATTCCCCCATCACCACGGACGTGGCCTGCCCTGCTGCAAAGCCCGTGGTCCCTGAGCCTCGGATTCCACTGCACTGTCTTAGGGGGCCACACCGTCCCCCGGCCTCTCACCTAACCTTACGCTCGTGACTGTCACCTCCCAGCAAATGACTTTCCTGTCCTCTCTCTAGCTTGTCCTCCAAGGTGCAATTTCCAACAGTCTGTTGGTCACTTCTGCCAGGACAGCCCCGTGTCACCATCCTGCCACCACCCTCTTGCCCTCTCGGTTGGAGTCATGGCTCCCACGCCACCATCCTGCTGCAGCCACCTGCTGGCAGTGCATCCCTCCCGTGTCCCCACAAAGCCCTTCCTCTCGTGAAACACGGCCCAGGCTCCCACAGGTCTGCCAACAAGTTGGGCCCGTCATCCTAGCCACCGGCACGTCTCCTACCCCCTCGTCTCTCTGTGCACTGTTCTTTCTGACCGTCATGTGACCAGCTGGCAGGCCTGCCTGGGCCCGCTGCCTCCCTGCATCGCCCTGGAAAGTCCAGATCCCCTCGCTTGTACTCAGAGTCACGTCCAGGCCCAGTCATTCCTGCCTTAATGCACACACCACATCCTGCCTTCCGCATCACACACACCCACTGCATGCCCCGGGGCCTCTATTTTTGATGGGTACCTGCCTGAAATGCCACCGGAGCAGGCTGTGAGTCACCAACGTGGTGCGGCTCTCCAGTAATCCGGGTGACGCAGCCCATGCAGCCGCTCAAAGAATAAAATCTGCTGTGGACACGGCTCTGAGCTCGGTAGGCAGGATGTGCTCACAGCGCGGCTGGGGGGCTGAGCCGGAGCGCAAGCCCCTGCTCTGTTACTAACACAGTGAGACTTTTGACCTTGTCAAGCCTTCATTTCCCCCTCGGTAAACTTAAACCTTACGAATAAGAGCTTCCTCTGGGGATGAACTGAGGACTCTAACGCTGGAGAGAACACACATGGGCCAGTCTGTGTCTTTCTAAAGATACTCTCCGTGTGTGCATGTGTGTGTGTGTGGGTTGGTGGGATACTAGGGATTATTAATCCCAGCGACTGCACCCTCAGCTATATAGCCAGTCCATTTTTACTTATCATTTTAAGACAGGGTCTTGCTAAGTCACTAAGTTACCCAGGCTGGGCTCGAACTTAGGATCCTCCTGCCTCAGCCTCCCAGAGTACTGGAAGGCTATGCCACTGGGTCTAGCTACATACACTTCTTAGGATGGGACTGATGCTCCTCCCATTGGGAGGTGGGGCCTCTTACGATGTGACTGATGCTCCTCCCACTGGGAGGTGGAGCCTCTGCATTCTATGCTTTAATCTTGGGAGCCTGTGACTCCCCTACCCTACGCCATGCTAGGTGACTTTCAAGGCTGGGTCATCAAAGGGACAGCTTCCATGGCGCTCCTGCTCACCCAACACCTTGGCACCTGGCTGCCATGTTGTAAAGAAGCCCAGTCCAGCCCCAGTGGGCATGGTGACAGGAAGCATCAGCTCTGCACACCTGAACCAACAGGGGAGGCCTCTGGGGACCTTCAGGTCTCTGCTGAGACTTCAGTCACCAGAGAGCAGAGAGGAGCTGCCCCAGTGACCCCTGTCCTGGGCCCCACAGCAAGGGGTGAGTAGTAGGTGAGCCAGTGGCACTTCTTCTGTGTTTACAGCCATTCCCCATCACTCACATTGCCGCCTGAGCTCCACTTCCTGTCAGATCAGCAGTATCAGTCCCTGGTACCAAAAAAGGGTGGTGACCACTACTGTACACCATCACACCCTATGACCATTTGCTCCAGAGCCACAGAAACGGGATGTCTGCAAGCGCCGAAAGTGACATCCAACACTTTCTTCACTAAAATATGGGAATCCTGTATATTTTTCATGGGGTAGTTTAAAGATCACCTCATCCACAAAGATTACTCCAAACCCTCAAAACAGAATTAAAAAACAGACTCGCCGAGCACTGACCCTGGCCCAGATTTTCTTTCTGGATTGATTTTACGCACATTATCTCATTTAATCCTCCTGCTACACGACAGGCTTGATTTTAATAAATATACATTTTTAGTGGGTTTATTAATTTCTATTACGTGGCTCTGCCTATAAAAAATTACATCAGTAAATCACATTGATTTCAGTTCTTACAATAATTTTATCTGCTTAAGAAACTTTTCAATGGACTCGGAAGATGTATTTAAGCCACTTAGAGCAATTTTGTGGTAACAGTGTTTCTTTCTCGTTTGCTTTTATTAGGTCCATTCAGGCAGACAGGACGGCAAGGCCGTCAGGGCTGAGCCTGGCTCGGCCTCCCTTCCCACACCCTCCCTGCCTCTCTGTGTCCCCATCAGAGCTACCTGTCACGGCCCGGCCTGTTGAGAGCTGCTGGCATGGGAGGCTTCACCTGCATTTGCAGCTCCGCCTCCTGTCTCAGTGGCAGCGTTAGATTCCCATAAGGAGCGTGACTCCTACTGTGAGCTGCACGTGGGAGGGATCAAGGTTGTGTGCTCCTTTTGAGAATCCAATGCCTGACAACCCAAGGTGGAGCTGAGGCGGTGATGCTGGCACTGGGGCGTGGCAGCCAACACAGGTGAGCATCAGCAGAGAGGTCTGACCGTGCTGTCTCCCCTAACCCCAAAGGGGACTGTCTAGTTGCAGGGAAACAGGCTTGGGGGTCTCACTGATTCTGCATTCTGGTGCCTTGTGTTATTATACTATTATATATTACAATGTAATAATAATAAAATGCATGATAAAAGTAATGCATCCCAAACCATCTCCTGCACCCCCATGCTCAGGCCTGGTGCTTGGCACGCAGCGGGCTCTGTCCCAACTCACCAGCGCCAAGCGTAAGCAAAGGGTCAGCAATACCTGCAGCAACTCCTGGGTAGCACAGTGCAGAGCTCTGCCCTGGGGCTGCGGCGGGATGGAACCACTTCCGAATGGGAGGCGGGCAGGGCTGCTTGTAAGCCGAGACGTACACACAGGGAAGGTGGTAGCTGCACGCATGTGCATGTGTGTGTGTGTGTGCGTGTGTGGTTACAGCATGGGGATGTGTCTGCAGGTTGGGAGGAGGGAGGGGGAACTGAAGGAGATAAAAGGCCAGTGGGGAAGCATAGGGACCATGTTGGGTGGAGGGTCACGGGGTGGATAAGTGGGTGGATGTGTGGATGGAGGGCTGGGCTGAGGGCAGGATGGGGAGCAGAGGGTGGATGGTGGAGGACTGGAAGTCTGTGACAGATGGCTGGCTACCTGTGTGCATGACTGGGCGGTGTGTACGCATGCTGGGATGGACGCTGATGTTGTGTGTGTGTTTCCATGTACACATGGAGGGTGGATGATGCATGCATGTGTGTTTGTTACAGGGGTGGATGGACGTAAGCGTGTGCGGTGACAGATGGCTTTATGCATGCACAGATGAGTGGGTGGCTGTATCCACGCAGGTCTGTGTGTGTGGGAATGACAGTGCAGATGTTGGCATGTGTGGCTGTATTGTGGTGTGGTTCCGGAATGTCCTCCAAAAGTCTCATGTATTTGGATGTCAGGTATCAGCTATGGACCTGTGTGCTGACAGAGATGGGGCCTGGCCTGGAGGGGTGGGTTAAGGGTATGTGGTGGATTGCAGGTGTGTGGTGGGGCACAAGCATGTTGTAGATTATAGGTTACAGGCACATGGAGGGCTTAACCCTGAAGGGGCAGGCCACTGGGAGAGGACCCGGAAGGATGTGTGCTGCCTCCTCCCGTCCTCCTGAGACTTGGCTTTCTGCGTGTGATGCCACGAGGGACTGCCTCCACCTCCGCACTGGCTTCCACAGTCGCTGACTGCCCATGAGTGGACTATGATCGCCTGAGACTGTGATGGGCTAAGACAGATTTCCTCCTCTAATGTGTGCATGCCAGGTATTGGGTCACAGTGACGAAAAAAGTAGCCGGGACAGGTGGCAGTATGTAGGTATGTGACAGGGGTGGACGGCTTTGTGCACGTATGTACAGTGGGATGGAGGTGCACCTGTGGATGCTTGCATGTTGTGTGCATACAGTGGGCTGGATGGTTTTATGTACGTATGAATGTAGAGCAGGGCAGATGCCTGTATGAACGTATGTACAGTGGGGTAGAGGGCTGTCAGTTGCATGTCTGCGCAGTGGGTTGTCTGCACGGCTGGGTGCATGGGTGGTGGGGTCATGACCATCTTCTGGATGCACACTGGCTGGATGGCGGTAGGTCTGTACATATGCAAAGTGGGATGAGTGGTGTGTCCATGGATGGCCAGGAGGATGGGTGGTGGCATTATGGCTGGGCAGCGGGGTGGACCGTCATGTGCACGCACATATGCACAGAGGGATGGATGGGTGAGGGCTCGGCAGGCCCTTGTCTGAGCTCTGCGTGGCTCCTCTCCTCTGCCTCTCCGTCACAATCTCCCACCTCACTGTGGCTCCTGGTCCCATGCCTTCTCTCCATCCCTCTGTCTCACGGCCTCCCAGGTCTGCTCAGGAAGCCCTGGGCGGAGAGGCCATGTGTGCACTGCACCCGTGTGCATGTGTGTGGGGTGTTCGTGCGCCTGCTTGCTGGCCCCGCATGGCCTGCCCGACCTCACCAAGACTTTCCCTCAAGAGCAAAGCCATGTAGGCCTGAGGCCCCACTGGATGTGGCCTAGAACTCATTGTTGACGTCTTTGTTATACCTTAAAAGGTCTTATAAATTATGTATCCTGCTTTGGAATACGGGCGTTGCTTTTATTTTTAAATCATTTAAAAATCATTATGCATGTCATGCATACAAAAGAATGAATATATAATCACATGTGTATTTTTAAAAAGAAGAATCAAATAAATACCCCTGTACCCAAGACCCTGTCCCCTTCAGAAGTCTCCCGTCCCACCCTGTCCCACGGGACTAATTCCTCTCCTGAATTCTCGGGCAATGGCTGCTACCTCCCTACCCATCTCACCACACGCAGATGCCTCCTGGAACAATTTGTGGCTAATTTGGCCTGTTTTAAAATCCTTACCCCTGGCATTACTCCTGCATGTAATCTTCTACAATTGGGGTCACATGATTTTGTGGCACTCTGCCCAGGCCCTCACCTTCTACTCAGCCATTTTCACGGCTGCGTAGAATTCCAAGACTCACCGTGACAAGCACTGTGTCCCGCGTGGCCTGTACCCAGACCCCTGGTGTCTCACTGACATGGCCTCTCATGGCCCTTTGGGCACACAGGCTATGCCAAAAAAGAGTTGCAGGGTCATAGGGTGTGTGCCTCACTAACTCATGATGTCAAAGAGCTGCCCAAGTTTCATCCCTTCGCCAACTCTAACTTCCTTCCACATGGGGTTCCATCAACAGAGGGTCTCATGGGACTCTGCGTTTGGCAGTAGACATGGAATAGTGTTTCATGAGTTTGTCATGAAAATCCACATCTCCCTCCAAAGAGATGATCCCATGCCAGGGCACCAATCACCCACGCTGGCCACCTCCTTCTGACCACAGCTTAGAGTGCCATGCTGTCCCAAAGGCCCATCTCCCTGGCTCACCTCGAGTCTTGCTCTGCTCCAGTTAGGTTGGCCTCAGACTCCCTAAGGCTACCTCAGGACCTTTGGACTTGCCGCTCTCTGAATTGAAATGATCTCCCCTCTTTTTGTCAGACTCTGCTCAATGTCACCGCCCACTCATCACACCCTAACAGTTACGTGCCCCGCCCCTCCCTCCCACCCTCTCCCTGGCCAAAGTTTTCCTTCTGATATTTTGTTTCCTTTCATGGGCTTCACAGATTGTATTATACAGAATATATGCACTGTTCAGCTTTTGTCCTCTCATTTTTTTCTCAAGGGCAAGGACAAGTGTCTCAGCTCTGTCCCCACTGTGCCCTCAGGCCTAGACCAGTGCTGGCCTAGAGAGAGGCGCCATACGGCGAGTGTAGCTGCCCATGACTGGTGTAAATACTCAGGTGGAGCTGCTGGTCCCGACAGGCACCGTGATGTCATCCCAGGGCTGGTGGCCCCTGAGTGGCCTGCGCTGGTGCCACTGGAGGCACTTAGGCACTGCCCCAGCCTACGTAACTGCAGCCAGTCCCCTAGCCTGCCAGGCTCCCAGGGCGATGAGGCCCCTGCCCTAGCATGCAGCTGGCGCTGGTGCCGGGCGGGACTCCCAACTCTGGGCTGTGCCTGTGGGGCTGGGAGGGGGCTGGGACGCTGCCCAGGTGAGGATGCAAAGGTGGCCAGTGTGGGGTCAGGCCCAGGGGACTCGGTGGACTCTGGATGGTTCTGCGGGTCCTCTCAGCCATTCATCCCACACTGCAAGTGCCAGAAATTTATGGTGACTTCAAAAAGACAAAGAAGAGGCTGTGTGCGTGGGGACAGGAAGGGGGCTGGGGGCAGGAGAGATGTTTTATTGACTTCCTCTTAATTGCTGTAATTAAAAACATGTAAAGAATCTTTTTTTAATGACTTTGCCATTACCATTAGCTGTTAGTGCAGCTGCCTTATTAATTTCTCATTAGAACCAGTGCCTCTGTCCTCTTTGGGGAAGGGTAGGAGTGGGGGTGGGGGAAGGGGTCCTGCCTGGCTCCTAGATCCCCGCAAAGAGCCACCAGGTGCAGCTACCACCAGAGAACGGGCCGCTTGGGGCTGGGGACCACACCATCCAGGACACAGCCAGCGTGGGCAGGAGGTCACCCACCCTCGCAACCCTGTGCACCGGGGCTGGGGGTTCCAGTCAGGGGTACAGGGCTTGCCCAGCAAGCAGCCGGCCGGGGCTGGTCCCTGGTGTGCAGGCCAGCACGTGCACACACGTGCCGACACACGCATGCTTGCACACTCACAAAACAACACGAACACCCAACAAAAACCTGGATGTGTCTGTGCAAGAAGGAAGACTGCCATCAGACAGACAGGCCTGGGAAAGCCCCGGGACCAGGAGGGATTGGGCTCCAAGACCCTGAGCCGGGTCCCCTGAGGCTCTGCATCCCTGCTCTGCCCATGTCCCAGCCCTGCTGAGCGCTCTGGAAGCAGGTGGAAGCTGTCAGGGTATCTTCAGGTGATGCCTCAGAAAGGAGAAAGCCTGTTCTCCCCTGAGTTCACCAGGTCAGGGGCCACTGGCAATGGATTTTGTGCACTGATCTGTTTATCTGTGCAAGTGCCCAGGTAGGTAGCAACCCTTTTTATACAGGAGGATATGAAAGGACAGAGAAGTTAAGTAACCTGCCCAAAGACGCACAGCTTGCAAGACACAGCTCGCACCTGGACCAGGGCTCAAAGCTGGGCTCACGGTTACACCCACCAGGTAAAAGAAAGTGAACAGTAGGCGTGCTGGTCATAAGCCCCTGAGCCTCAGTTTCCCCTTTTGGGTGATACTGGGGATCGAACCCAGAACTTTTCACTGAGCTACTTCCCCATCCCTTAGTTGCTGAGTGGCCCAGGCTGGGCTTGAACTTGTGATCCTCCTGCCTCAGCCTCCCAGAGTACCAACACTATGGGCGTGTGCCAACACATGGCTCATTTTCCCATGTTGACATGTGCCTCAGGAGATGTGTGGCCTTGCGGGAGATGCCCTTTCCTGCAATCTCACACCTGTTCCAGGCACCCACTGAAGAAAGACATTTTCCCAGGAAGACCAAAAAGGAAGTGATTCCTCAGGCCTCCAGCCAGAGCTGGCCCTGGGCTTCCCTGTGAGACCCTCTGTCCTTTAGGCTGGGCCCCTGGGTCCTGGGCCCGAGAGTCCCTTTAACCTGAACAGGAGAGCTAAGTGGAGTTCACCTTATGGACATGGAAACTGAGGCCCAGACAGGAAGGGAAGATGCTGGTCAGGTCCTAGGTCAGGACTAGAATTCACATGTTCTGGCCGCTACCCCCGGAGTGGCCATTATTTAAGGGACAAGGGTCATGGCCTGGCACAAGAGCTGTGCTTAGGTATTCTGCATCTGTTCCTCCGGCTGAGAGCCAAGAAATCCAAGTGACACACAGACCGTCCCCCAGCCGGCTCTGCCCAGCCTTCGCCCTGTACAGGGCGGTGGGTAACATGTCTTTGCAGGGCTATTTGGATGGAATATTGCACCCTCTAGGTGTCGAATGGTTCCATCTGAAGCCAGTCCCCGCAGGCCACCTGTCTCCTGTCCACACTCTTTCTTGTGGTCTTAGGGACCCAGCGCAGGTCCCTCTCACTGACCTACCTCCTCTGCCTGATTTTAACTTTTGGCTTTAGGACAGTCTCAGTTACCCAGGCTGGGCTCAAATTCATAATTCTCCTGCCTCTGCTTCCCAAAGTGCTGGCATTACAGAACTGTGCCAGCGGGCCTAGCCTACCCGTTCTGTTTGACTTTTCTCTTGGGCTCCCAGAAGGCAGAGTGGGTCTGTTTTAGAATCAGCCAGTCGTGGAGTGTCCTGCTTGTGGGACTCGGGCAAGCTGTGCCACTCTCTGAGGTGGTGTCCTCATCTATAATACGGGCATGGGGACTCTTCTCTGCAGTTCTGACTAAGAGAAGTGCACCTGGCCTGCCAGCCAGCAGGTGATGCCCACCTGCCCCGCAGCCTGAGGGCAGGAGGCCCCACGAGGATCTGGGCGGGGACCCTGCATGCGTCTGGCCTGGAGCAGGTTTGTGCAGTGGGTTTGGGACCCAAGTCTGGACTCTTGGAACCTCATCGTGGCCAAGGTAGAATGCCCACCTGCCACGCTAACCCTTTCACCTGGCACAGACGGCCCAAGGAGACTGTGTCATTCCAGAAAGTTCCCATTGTATCTGTGAGCTGAGGGCTGGGGAGCAGAATGCCCACCTTCCGCCTGCCACAGCCTGGACTCGGTGTGTTCTGTTTGGGCAATTCCAATCGTGTACACACACACACATGTATGTGCACACATATGTGCACATACATGCACATAACCTTTCACTCCTGTGACCAGGTGAACAAAAAGCAGGCAATCTAGACACACCCCCCACATGCACACACATACTACAGACATGTAGATAATGATGCACACATACCACATACATGTAGATAACTGTACACACATACGTGCACAGATACATGCCATTCATGGACACATGCTTTCACACACACCTCTTGAAAGCACACAGGACTGGAGAGCCAGACAGCCCCCAACACACTGGAACAAATGCACTCCTGCACACACACACACACACACACACACACACACACACGCACATGGCTATGTGCACATGCTTGTCCATCCACATCCATTCTCCCCGCCCACACAAGCGAGGAGGCACAGCGGCCATCCCAAGCCGTGTGCACAGCCTGGCAGGCACATCTGCGAACGCATCTCCATGAGGCCCGGCCCCGGCCCCCTCTGCACCCTGGTGGGCTCCTGGATGGGCTAATGGGGACTCCAGGGGTGCCAGTGCTGACTGTGCCCCCTCCCTGAGCCACGAGCCCAGATCCGCACCGCAGCCATGAGCCGAGCTGTCCGTGCCGCTGGTTTTGGGACCAGGCACGCGGCACTCTGACTGCAGCTGGTTCCCGTCAGGATTACGAACACCCTTTGCCTCACTTGGGATTTTCCCTGGGGTTCCCCACAACGTCTCATCAGTGGCACGTTTGGGCCTGTGGGGACCCGCGGTGTCTCCCCTGGGGCACCACTCGCCCTCCCCGGCCCCGGGAACCGTCATACTCACAGGCGACTTGGACCTCTGTCTGCCGCTGGAGGAGGGCCCCCATCCGGTTGCGCACCACACAGCGGTAGAAGCCAGCGTGGGTGCGGTCCAGGCTGGTGATCATGTACCTAGGGGACAGATGACACCGTCAGTGAGCAGGGTGGGCAGCTGCAAGGTTCAGAGGTCACAGAAAGTGCAGGGGTCAAGGGCCAGGGGGGTCACAGATCACCAGGGAGATTGGAAGGTCCTCCGCAACAGCAGGCCCCACCCCCTGGCCTAGTGGCTTTGCTCAGTCTGCAGTCCCCAAGGACGGTAGGTGCTGTGCCCGTGTCCATGGCCAGGCCACCTGAGGCACAGGACCGAGACAGGTGGGAGCACCTGGGTTTTGGCTGGGTACAGCACTGCCATAAATATTAACTGAAATGGACGTAGACGGCGGAGCAGGAGAATTCACACATGTCGCCAGACGCCATGCGTGGGTCCTTCCACTTGTGCCCAGGCTATGTCAAGCCTGAGACTTCCAGAATTGACAGCTTCATTTTACATGAGTCCTGGCCAGGGCCTGTCAGCATCATTAGCATCATCAACACCCCCCTTGTCACCACCATCAAGGTCACCACCACAGTCACTGCTGCCCAATGTCACCATCCCCTTCTCCGTAAGTACTTTCCCCTCAGTCCCTTGTTCCCCCCGGCCTCTTGGAAACCAGGTCCAGGAACACTCAGAAAAGAAAGTTCCCCCCACCCCCCGCAGAAGCAGCAACTTTTCCACCAGCAAGATCATTAAAACGAACGCAGCCAAAGCAAACAGAACTAAGCCACAAACACTTTAACAAAATAAAAGAAATAGTATTAAAAAGTCCCAGGGAGTGAAAAAAAAAATAGATACGGTCAGCATTTTATGTAAAAAAGACATTTCTGGGATAGAAGCCTGATCTCAGCATAAAGGCAATTTTCACAAATTTTTAAACTTCAATTTTATGCAAAGCCCCCCTCTGCTAGGCTGACAGGTTTGTGTACAGTCGCAGGCTGTCACGACTCGGCATTTGAGAGCCTCTGAGCTAATCCCCACTAATACCACGGAGGAGTGACTTTCGGGGGCCCCCCGTTTTAGGGGTGCAGAGAGTGAGGGTCAGAAGCACCTTGGAAGGGACCTGGAGTTTCCCGCACGTAAGAGGCAGGGCCAGGTTCCCCGGTGCTGAGTTCACACCCCACAGGGCAGCAGTGTCCACCCTGCCTGGGGCTGCCCATGCCTGGCCCACAGCTGGGCGTCAGCTGGCACCCAAGCTGTTCCCTTCCGTCCCGAGTGCTCCTGCCTGGCTGGTGCCTGGCCTCTCCTGAGGGGCGGGGTGGCACGCAGCTTTCAGGAAACTTAGCTTATCTGAAGCGTCCCACAAGGGGACGCTGCTATGAAAGCAGAGATGAGCTCACAGGGCTTTCTCCCCTCAGAAACAGACCCAGATGCTGTCAAAAGGCACCAGAGGTGCGAGGCTGAGGCAGGAGGATCACACCCACCCTGGGCAACTTAGTGACTTATGGAGACCCTGTCTCGAAATCAAAACAGCAAAGACAGGCTGGGTGACAAAGCTCTGTGGGAAGGCTCTGGGCTCGGTCCCTAGGATCACAATAATAAACACATAAATAAATAAAGGAAGGAGGGAAAATAAAAAGACGCCACCACCAAACTCACAGGAAGATGCTCAGCTTCTGTTATAATGAAATTCAGACCAAAACAAGACAATGTCTCCTCCATCTGGGACTGCCAGTGACCGTCACGTGCGCCGTGACAGCCAGCGTTGGCAGGCAGGAGTGAGGGACGAAGTGTGGAGGACGCTCAGGTGTGCTGGTGGCCCTGCAGACTTGTCCAGCCTGTGGGGCATAAGTGACCCCAACTTTAACGTGCGAACTCTCTGACCCCAGGCCTGCACTCCTGGGAGCCGACTGTTTCGGGATATCCGCAACCACGGGATGCCACCACGCAGAAGGACAGCGCTCACAGGCTAAACAAAGAAGCAACCCAGGCGTCCATCCATGCGGACCTCGACTAACCCCCGAGGCTGCAGCCCCGGAGAGAAGGAAGAACTCTCAGACAGGGTGGAACAGAGCAGCTCCGGGTGTTCGCTGAGGCCGGGAGACAGCGAGAAGTGCTCAGGAGCTCGCAGGGGGCTGAACGAGATCACAGCTGAGTGTCAGGAGCGAGAACAAGAACATAGCGGGGCCGGTGACCAGCACAGCAATGTCACCGAGCACTCAGGGAGGCTGAGGCAGGAGGATCACAGATCTGAGCCCAGCCTGGGCAACTTTGCGATTGAGACCTTGCCTCAAAATCAAAAATAAAAACAAGTTGAGGATATAGCTCAGTGTGTGAAGTTCCGGGCTCAATTCCTATTCCCAAATAACAATAATAACAACAATAATTATAATAACAATAAGGTAACAAGATGAGTTGGCGTTTACCGATCCAGTCTACCAAATCCTTGTTTTCAAGCGCTGGGTCACGCAAATGGACCTAATAAGAATAATTTAAGTTTGTGGCTCCCTTTCTCTTCCCTTCCCCGATCCTAAAAAGCCAAAGAGAACTGTGAAGTTGTGATATTATATGGTATGTTACCACTTAGGTAAACAGAAATGAAGTATGTGTTTATGCATATATTCAAATACACTTAGGCAAACACCACCCCGCCCACTCGTGGTGGTTTGGATCTGGAGTGTCCCCCAAAAGCCTCATGTGCCTATGGATACTGTGTAGGGCTGGGAGGCGGGGTCTGGCTGGAAGGGGCAGGTCTTTGGGGCTTGACCTGGAGGGGCGTGTACTGGTTCTGCCTTTCCTCCCAGACTGGTCTCGGTTCTGCCATGCTGCCCTGAGGATCTGTCTCCGGAGCCCTGGCTCCGGCTCTGGACCCGGCTCCAGCCCCATGGTGTGATTCCACCATGTCCAGCCGCCCACCCGTGAGTGGACTAAGACCTTCTGAAACTGTGAGCTACAATAAATCTTTCCTCCCTAAGTTGTGGACGTTGGGTATGGAGCCACAGCGCCGAAAAAAGTAACTAAGACACTCCTAATCACAGCGACACACCAGCGCATACATAAAATCTTCCCCTAGATGAAACACCAGAACGCGTTATCTCCCTTTTGGGAGAAGTTTCTGGGATGAGAAGGGAGGGCAGCGTCTACGACCTGACTTTATGTGCTTCTACGCCACCGGTTCTTTATTGTATACATATACTGCTTTTATTTTAAAAATAAAAAATTTTTAAAAAACTCACCTTGTGCATATAATTTAAGTATACGTTATTAGAAAAAGGCACCGGGGACACGTTGGGTCTGGATTTGTTTGCTGATGCCAGTGACGCGTGGCGAGATTTAAACTTTAATAAAAGTCAATGTCTGAGAAAGACCATGTCTGTGTGCCAGCCAGACCCCACCTGGGGCGGTGAGGACGGTGCCCGCCTTGCTGTGTCCCCTCCTGGAGGCCACCCTCTGTCCTCCTGTGACAGGTGCCAGCTACTCACAGGCCCAGCCGCAGGAGGTCCCTCTGCTGCTCCTCCCAGCTCCCGCTACCTGGGCTGCCTCTCCTGGAGTTCCTTCCTGCCTGGGGTCCTATTCTGGGCTGGCAGGCGACATTATTTAAAGTAACAGTTCCATGCACTGCTTTCCCAGCAGGGACCCTGCTGTGCTCCAGTGGAGCTGCAGCTCTGGTCTCCACCTCCCGGCCTCTTGGTTGGTGAACCCTGGAAACATCCCCAGTAATGACACTCTTGGTCCCCACCCCCACCACTCAGGTGGCCAGGACACAGCCCATAGCTCTGCCCCCCAGGCAGGGAACTCCATGTGCCAGGTCTCCACCAAGGATGGACACATGGAAGAAGAGAGTCCTTCAGTTGGTTCTGACCCACCCAAGAGGGCGTGTGGCATGGGAGGAAGCACCGGGCCTTCCCAGAAGGAGCCATGTGGGCTTGACTTCCATGTCTGCTCGTTCTGAGCATGTGGGGGGATCCTTGTGAGCCTCAGTCTCCCTGTCTGTAAAGTGGGTACAATGATGGCCTCTCAGAACATCTCTGGGCACATGTGGGCGCTACACAAACCCTTGTTAAATGAGCAAGCAAATGTAAGGATCACTGGCAGATGGCACTGAGGCAGGGCAGGGAGGCTCAGGGTGCCCCAGCAGGAGTCTCCGTCCTCTCCCTGGCGGGCACCCACAGAAGACTTCACGCCAAGCACCAGGGACACGTGAACTCCCTTGCCCTGGACCTTCCTGGGCTTCCCAATTCCCCGCCTAGCCATCTCCATTTGCATCCTCAAAGGGGAGAGGCCCAAGCCTGGCTCCTCCTGAGGAGAGCAGCTGTGATGCCCGGTCAGCAGCAGCCTTCTTGGGGCTGGCCAGCAACCTCACACCCCGTCCAAGGAGGAAGGTTTGCAGCACAGTGACATCAGGGGCTTCTCAGAGGGCCCCTTGCTTCTCATTGTAGAACATACTTTCTTTCCCATGATTCGACATTCGAAGACTGAAGGGAAAAGCGCACAGCAGACACCCCTCCCGCCCTGTGCTCTAGCCGCCGTCATCTCTGGAGGAAACTCACTGTCATGAGCTCCTTGAGGATCTTTCCAGGATTTCTTTGTGCAAACGCAAGCAAATTCATATCCCCAGTCCCTCCCTATTATAAGCAGCAGCCTGCTATGTGCCTGGCTTTGTGCAGGTGATGGCCTATCCGTAGCTGTGCATGGAGCCTTCGTGGCCTCTGGCAGCAGCAGAGACAAGAAGGACCTTCTGGAGGGAGCGAGTTTTGCTGCCTCTCCTAGGCTCTGGGGCAGAAAGGGCGCAGAGAAGCAAGTGTCGTGAAGAACCCACACCCGTTCTCATGTGGGCTACAGTGTCTCGAATGGACCTGGTGGGCCCCGCTGGTTGGTCAGCTCTTCCGAGATAAGACGGGGGGCTGGGGGTGAAGGACGCAGCACGACAGTGAGGACAGACACCAGGACAGGTAATTGGATTTTGAGACAAGAGGTGAAAGAAAAGAAAACAGTCGCCTAACAAATGTGGCATCTTCCCCAGCACCAGCTCGATGCCCTTTGGGGCTGGAGTCCTTGAGTGTCACCGCTGATATTTAAAATGATTCTTACTCACATTAAATAAGATATTTCAATTCCACGAAGCTGTCAGGAGCTGATGCAGACACCAGAAATAATAGGCCGGCTCTCCTTGTATTGTCCTGGTTAATAAATCAGGCATCTGGAGGCGCACGTGGGGACGACGCTCCTGGGGGGAGGCAGGCACACGGGTCCACATGCACACACACCGAGTACACTCGTGCACACCCACCCACACACAGAGGCACACTTATGAAACTCACCTGAATGCAAAAGGCACATGTCCATGCACACACGTGTGCACACACCCAGCTGCACACCCCCACGTGCCTGCTCTTGTGTGGCCTCTTACCAAGCGCTCAGAATTCCAGGCAGCTGGGTCACCGCGTGCACCGGAGGGCATCACGAAAGCCCTGCACTTGCAGGAGTGCCGCTACGGACAGCTAAGGGTTTTGGTGCTGTTGTCGTGTGTGGTCCAGGAGACGGAGGCTGGAGCCTCCCCACCCAGCTACACTCCCAGCCCTTCTTACTTCTGACAAAGAGACTTGCTCAGTCACTAAAACGCCTAGCCAGGGTCCAACTCGCAATCCCCCCAGCCAGGCTGGGGTCATAGGCCTGTGCCACTGGCTCTGGCTCCAACTTGGGCTTTGGAGATAGCCGTGAGCAGCCGAGATGGGGATCCAGGCACCTGTCCTCTCCCGACAGGCAGGAGAGGTGGCAAGTGCCCGGGTGTGTGCCTGCCCGTGTCATCTGACACCTGAGGGCGGGACACAGCGAGGCTGCTCCTGCAGCAGAGGACACAGGTGGTACCGAGACCTAGCCAGCTGGAAAGGAACTGGCTGCGGGCTAACAATTTGCCTTTGCAAAGGTCCATGGTGACTCACGGCCAAAGCCCTGGCACCGGGTAAGAAAAACAACCAGCTGTGTGTGTGGGAAGGGGAACTGGGGATGGAGCCCAGGGCCTTCACCCTCAGCTGCATCTCAGTCCTTTTATGCATTTATTTGCTTATGTGTTTATTTTTGTGATTTTTGAGACTGAGCCCCTCCAAGTTGCCCAGACTGGGCTCACACTTGGAATCCTCCTGCCTCAGCTTCCCAGAGAGCTAGAACGACTGCCCTGTGTCACTGGGTGCAGTAACAACAACGTGTAACATTCACGTACTAGCACCATTATGCGATCAACACAACCACCCCTACCATTATCAACATCACTGTGGGAGGAGCCAACACAGAGCAACTCATTTATTTCATCCTCACGACATGGCAGGGGGCAGAGCTCAAACATAAACCTCAGGTCCCAGACAGAAAACTGGGGCCTGGAGACATGCAGGGCACTGCCCCAGCTCCCCCCCCACCCCCCACCCCCCCGCGCTCTGAGGGGCCAAGCCTGTGGGGGAGTCTGGAACACAGATGGTGAATTGAACCGGAAGTGCCCCCGGCAGCCTGGCGTCTCTCATTCTGGGGTTCCCTGGGCAGATGAGCCCTTGCGCTGCGGACTCCCCTCCTGACAGCAGGGGACACTGAGTGAAGTACCGGACTCAGGCCTAAGAATAGGATCTGGAACGCGCTAACAAGCTGTTGCTAAGCACTGGCCAGTCGAGGAGCTGGAGGCCTGGCACTGGGAGCTCAATGGGCCTTCTGATGATGGGAGGGGTGGCCGGGATGTGGGGGGTGGGGACGGTTGGGGACACGCGGCTCGGGATGGAGACGCCACAGGGATGTGGGGTTTCCACAATGGAAGCAGCTCTTCGGATTTGGGGCTCACGGAGGGGCGTGGAGGGTGGGGAGAATGAGAGAGAGACCAAGACCGAGAGAGACAGAAAGA
Source organism: Ctenodactylus gundi (assembly GCA_004027205.1). Lineage (NCBI taxonomy): Eukaryota > Metazoa > Chordata > Mammalia > Rodentia > Ctenodactylidae > Ctenodactylus > Ctenodactylus gundi. The sequence goes on along the minus strand of PVKB01001242.1, from coordinate 389,918 downwards.
TGGAGAAGGCCGGAGACTCTTCCCATGCGGAGGGTGCACCCTGTTGGGGACAGGTAGGGCAATTTGGGAACAGAGATGTCTGTTCTTCTATTTTTAAGAGGTTCTACCCTGAGCTGCACTCCCCCTCCCACGTCCTCACGCAGTCTGACACGCACCAGCTCTGAGTCTGCCGATGACTCTGGAGACAGGGAGCTGAGGTCCTGCCTGGGTGGGGTGTCTGGGTACCTGGGAAAGGGAGGGGCTGCCAGGTCTGGGGCCAGGACACCAGTGACATGGCAGGTGAGACCAGGCGAGGTAAACAAGCTCTTCCAGAGGGCCCTGGGCTTGTCCCCACACAAAGGATGCAGGTGTTTGGATAGTAAGGGACACGGTGGCCTTCAGAGGTGGGAGGGCTTGGGTTTGGGCTCTACCACCTAGAGCCTTCAGGGTGCAGCAGGGGTGGTGCCCACAAGAGCAGAGTGAGGAGTGGACGGCAATGCCAACTGTGATGGTTAAAGGTAGGTAGCTCAGTGGACCGAGCTAAGGGGTGCCCAGAGTGACCACTCATCACGGCGTGTGGGCTTAAGAACCGCCCACTATGCTAGGAAGGTAGTTGGGGGTGTGTCTACAGAGATGACTGGCAGGTAGGTCAGCCAACCAGAGGGGAGAAGGCCCACCCTGGTAGTGGGTGGTGCCAACCAATAGTCTTACAGCCTTGAGGGACTAAACCAAAGGAAGGAGGAAGCTTTGTGTTTTTGACGAGCTGAGGTCTCTGGGGCAGCTCTGACCCCCTTGTCTGTGGCTTCCATCTTCTGGGCTGAGCAGCTACTGGAACCTCTGGCTCTGCTGTGTGCAGATGGCCTCTGTGGACTCTTTCGCTTTGGATCCTGTAAGCCCACCTCAAAATCCCCCTGCACACTGTTTTCTATTGATTCTGTGCCTCTAGAGAGCTCTAGGCAATGTGCCCAGCTAGCCTGGGAGGCAGGGTTTCTAGCCGTGTCTAGGAAGGTGGTTCTGAAGGAGACAGCACTGATGTTGAAGGACCCAGTATAGCAGACAGCCTCACCCATATGGGTGGGCACCATCCCACCCCTGAGGGCTGGCACAGCACACACAGTTGGAGGAAGGAGGAATCAGCTCTATCTTGAGCAAGGACATTCATCCTAGGCCCTTTGGCATGGGAGCTCCTGGTCCTTGGGTCTTTGGACTTGAGGACTGACTCCCATGGCCTTCCAGGCTCTCAGACCATCAGGTTCAGTGGCGTCACCGCCTTACCTGGAGGGCAGGTTTTGGCGTTTCTTGGCCTTCCTAAGCTGGTGAGCCATTTCCCATGTCATGGTCACCTTCTTATTGCTGGGAAATACCCACGACTTAAGGAAGAAGAAGTTTATCTCAGCTCACAGTTCAGAGATTTCGGTCCATTCATGGTTGGCTGGCAGTGGCAGCAGGGCATGGCAGAGGATCCAGCTGGAGAAGGCATGTACGGTGTGCAAGGCGGGAAGCAGACAGCAAAGGGAAGCAGAGGGACAAGGACGCACACCCTGGCACGCCACGCCTCCAGCGATCTATCCCTCCAGTCAGACCCAACAGCACGGGAAATTGTCTGCTCTCTCGGTTCATCCACCTGATACAATTAACTCCATGAACCAATCACCTTCCAAAATACACAAAGCTTTTTGGGGGACATTCTAGATCCAAGCCATGAAACGTCACCCTGCTGTCAGGGAATCTCACACTTGGGGTGTTTCTCTATCTGGGGCTTCCTGAGCACTATACCCTGAGCTTGCCGCTTTCCACTCTACCCTAACATTGCTGGGGGCGGTAGTAGCTACCTCCGAGATATTAGGGGACAATTCCTTAAATTCCAGTCATGATGGATTCTCTCTGCACAGGAGGCCAGAAGTTGGGGTGAAGGTGCCACTGAAGGCGCCGGAGAGGGCCTGCTCGGCTTCTCCCTGCTTCCTGTTCCGCCATGCCCTGAACGGCTTTTCTTCACGAGGCCCTCGCGCCACTGCCGTCGGTGGCCCCAAGCCTCCTCGCCCAGGGGAACACCCCACTGCTGGCTGCTGCTCTGGCTGAGGGCACCACCCGGGTCCTGGGCTTTGGCATTGGGGTGGAATTTCTTCTCATTCTTTTCACACCAAGATGAATCAGAAAGAAATCAAATTAAAAAGAGCTCAGAAAGAGCCCGGGAGCCAAGTGGCTGATGCCTCCCAGCTGTGGCCTTACCTCAGCCCACCCTAGCCTTGAGGGGTGAGGGGCCAGGGGCCTCACTGGCCTACCTGGGCCAAGAGTTGCTGCCTACTAAATACACCTGCCCAGGAAGCCAGGGTGGCTGTATTAGCTTGAGTTCTTTCAAAAGACAGAATTTACAGATCTTTTCACAAAAGGTTCTATTAGGAAGGCTTACATAACCAAGGATAGAGGTGGTCCAAGATGGCTGCTCAGCTGTGAGGTAGATCTCCTGTCCAGGAGTGCAGGACAGCTGACAAGAGTCTGCTGTGGATCTCAGTTGTTTGAAGAACACTGATGAAGACCAGAGACTGAAGATCAGCAACAGGCAGACGGAGACTGGGGCGGATCTGTGCTGACGATCTGTGGCGTGTAGCAGATCGGCATCCGTAGACAATACCGAAGGCGAGAGCTTTCCCAGAGGAAGAGCTGTGACAATCGTCCCTCTTCCTCCCTTTTATACTGTTGGAGTTCCAGTTGGGCCTCCCATATCTGGGTGGATGCTCTTCTCTCATTGGCCAGCCCACAAATCACTCACACTCTAATCCAGACCAGTTCTTGATCCCCAGCCCAGGGGTGGTTCACAAATCCTAATCCTAATGGAGGTGTGGTTCCTAATTCCCTCCAGCTGACATAATCCCATCAATGGTCATAGTGGCGTAGTGTCCTCGGCAGCTGGAAGGGAGTACCACAAACGGGAGGAGGGTCAAGCAATAGAAATCTCATAGTTCTGGGGCAGCAAGCTCTAGAAAGCGTCTGCAGGGGGTTTCCAGTGGTGGCTGTCTCAGGGGTCTTTGGCTTGTGGTCATATCTCTCTAGGCTCGCTTCCATATTTTTTCTTTCCTGGTTCTGCTGATCAAGCCCAGGGCCTTTGCACTGTGCCACATCCCCCCCTACACTTCCAGTGTTGATTTTGAGACAGTGTCTTATACTAAGTTGCTCAGGTAGCATTTGAGCTTGTGATCCTCCTGCCTCAGCCTCCCAGAGTGCAGGGATGACAGGCCTGGTGCCCCTTCATCTTAATACATCTCTTCTCTGGGGCTCTCTCCTTCTCTTCCAAGGACATTCTTGTTCTGGAAGTGGGGTCCACTTCCAAGAAGGCCCTTTCTGAATAGTTCCACCTGCCATGACCTTATTTTCAAAGGAGGTGTCATCTGAGGCAGCAGGGCTAGGGGCTCAGCATGTATCTGGGGGGAAAGGAGATGTCCAATGAGAGATCTCCATGGGTGCTCACCAGCCCAGGACTGAGGCTTGTGTTTTGGGGTGACAGAGGGCTCAGCAGGGGATCCTGGGGGAGGCTGAGAGGCTGAGTGAGCACAGGCTGATGGAGGCTGGAGGAGCTGAGGGCAGGAGAGGCTTTGGAGAGGGGTGGAGTTCTGAGGATAGAGGAAGGGTACCAGGCATGACAAGTGGATGTCAGAGACAGACTGATCTTGGACTAGCGAGTCACAGGTAGTGTGGGAGAGGCCGGGATCAGGGCCAACCCCACTGCCCCCGCCCACCAGTTCCACAAGGCCACGGGCCAGGCTAAGGACTTCACATTTTTCTCTGCAGACAAAGGAAAACTGTGGGAATCAAGTAGGGGTATAAGACAGGAGTTGGCAAGCCACAGGCCATACTCCAAATCTCCAGCCCACAGCCTCTTCGCAAGCGGCTCACTAAGAATAGGTTTCACATTTTAAAATGTTTGTTCAAAAGCAAGAGAAGAATGGAAATGATATGAAATTCAAATCTCAGCAGCCATAAATAAAGTTTTATTGGAACACAGCCACCTGTGCACATGACTGCTCTCTGCTACTGAGGAGGAGTCGATTGTTTATAACAAGCTGTGTGGCCTGCAGAGTCTCAAACGGGAGTGCCCGGACCCTGTCCAGAAAAGGCCTGGGCCTGGCGCAGGACAGTCCCCCCTGCCCTGGCACAGAGCTCACTTTGACTGAAGGTGGGTGCACTGAATTGTTACACTGCCCACAATGGACTTGAACTTTCAACCCTCCTACCTCAGCCTCTCAGAGTCCTGGGGTTAAAGGCCTGTGCCACCAGGCCTGGCTGCATGATTATTATTTTTTAAAGATGTAAAACTTTAACAATTATAAAGCTTGGTAGAGAGGAACAGTTAGAAGTAGGGAGGGAGCAAGGGATGGATCCACTTCCTGGAGGAGGAGATGGTGTTTGGGTTCATTTGAAAATACTTCCTGGGTCAACAGGAAGTGGGGGGAATTCTTCACAGTGGTCCCTGATTCCTAGGTGGAGGGGTCTGAGGAGCGGGTAACAGCGACAGTGGAGAGCAAGGGTAGATGCTGGCCTAGAAGGAAAGTTCTGGAAGGGCAGGCAAGGTCTGCTTAGAAGGCTGGTTCTCCTCAGCAGGGCTTGGGTCTCCTGGAAGAAGCAAGGCGGGTTGAGAGCTGGTATGACCCATGGTTGGGGTTCTTCCAGGAGGCGGAGACAGGCAGGCCACAGAGTAAGGGGGTTGTAGGGTCCAGCCGGAGGCTGAGCTGGCGATGCCTGGGGACACTGGTCAGGGAGGGAGGGAAGGGCTGCCATGAGGGGCGGCCCGACCCAGAGGCAGATGGCTTCCCACAGTGTTGTGTGTGGCGAGTGGGGCATGGTGGCACATACCTGGATCCCCAGCACCGTCAGGGGAGCCCGAGGCAGGAGGATCACAAGGCTGAACCCAGCTTGGGCACCCTAATGACTCGGGGAGAGAACTTGATTCAAAATAAAACACATTAAAAAAGGTTTAGGGATGCAGCTTGGTGCGAAGGTCCTAGTTTTGATCCCCATTACAGTGAAAAACAAAAATGTGCTGTTGGAATCTGCTGCCTGAGTACCAGAAGAAAGCCAGAAATGCATACATGTGGCCCATCCCTTCCCCGCCATCCCCAGGACCTGCCGAAAAGATGGCCAAGGGACTCACGCACACACAGGGCACTGTGACGAGATGGAGGCCAGGATGTGGCTACAGAGGGGGAATTAGAGGTTCAGGGGGGAAACAGTTCTGACCAGAGGCAGGGTGCCACTGCGTCAGCCTTCAGTCTCCCCTTCTGTGACCATGACCCCAAAGAATCATGATTTTTCCACTGTGACCTTATTCAATGCTGGCCCCTCTCCCACCTCATCTCTTACGGAGCACGCGCCAGAACTGAACCTGGCAGCCCCCGTCCCTGGCAGCCCCCGTCTATGTGCAGAATAAAGGTGGGTCCACAGGAAACACACACGCGGGCCCTTCCGCTCCAAGGCCGGACGTAAAGGCCCTCACATGTCCGACATGACAGGTAGGGTGACACTTGCGCCGTGAAGTCTGTATCTGTTTCTGCCTACAGGCAACGCTAGCAAGGCACAGAATGCGAGGACCCCTGGAACTGGGTGACAGTGACAGACAAAAGGCACAAGCTCATACCTCCAGGGTCCTTGGGCCACCACAGTGGCACCCGCCCACCCCTGCCATCACCACTCAGCGGTGTACCACCCGCCTGCGACTCCTGAACACCCTATCACAAGGTGTGACCTTCCCGATGATGCCCACCTCCACAATCAGAGCAAGGCGCCCCGCGTGCGCGCGCTCAGCCATTTCCTCACCATCTGGCACGTGTAAAATTGTGTCATCACCTTCACGAGGCTTCTCTCTTTATCATGTGTCACTATGGAAGATTTTTTTTTTTTTTTTGCATGACTGGGAGTCGAGCCCGAGGCCTTCCCACTGAGGTGCATGGCCAGCCCACTTTTCAGCAAAGTTCTGATTTTGAGACGAGGTCTTGCCAAGTTGCACGGGGTGGGCTCGAACTTGTGATCATCCTGTCTCAGCCTCCCAGAAGCTGGGTTTCTGTGACCAGCCTGCACCTCCAGCGCAGCTGCTACTGAAGATTCTGAGTGCTGTGCATCTCCCCCCAAGAGCCCTGTGATATTTTGGCCTGATTCTACAGAGCGGGCTGGTATTGACGAAACGTGTCTACCTGTCACGGCGCACTGACGGCCAACGGCAGAGCGTGGTCCATGACACTGGGTGAGCATGCGGGGCTGTGTCCTTACGTAGTTTACTATGATGAATCATTCCTTCCTGAAGAGCCACAGAGTGCCAGACATGGGTGGGCCCTGGGGACAAGAGCATTGTGTCATGTACCCCGGTACCAACATTCCTCACACGGAAAGGGTACTGCTGTCACGACGCATCATAGCCGCACTGTCCTCCACCTCCTGGCTCATCAGTCCCTACTGTAGCCACCAAGACACCACGGGACATCCCTGCAGGACAAAGCGCCCAAACGGGCATCTCCAGCTCCCTGGGAACTCAAGAACATGACTCAGTCGCCTTTGGGCAAAGGGTTAACGGCGCCCGAGGCACACGGCTAACACCTGCTAAGACAGGAGCGGAAAACGGACATGGGAAATCAAAACGGAGTGGGCACTGGGTAGGGGCCGGGCAAGCACCGAGGCCCGAGCCCTGCCCAGCTCTGCCCAGCTGGCGTGTGCTTCCTGCCCGGCTCAGACCCGCACCGGGGTCTTCCCCAGGCTCCAGATCGCTCCCAGCCAGATGTCTGCGGGATTAGAGAAGTTGATAAGCCGGAAGGATCAACCGTGGTGTCCCGGAGGCGCCAGCAACTTGCCTGGCAGGTGGGGGGAAGTGGAGCCCCATCCCTGGCACCCAGCAGTGCCCGCTGTTGGCAGCCCAGCGAGGCGGGGGGAGGGGTGCACAAGGAGCTGCTCAGTCCCTGCCCCAGGCTGACCTGATCCAAGGTCAGGGTCAGCCTAGTCCTTTCTCGAATCTGTATCTATATTGCTGTGATACTATGATACACATCTGTTAATCTGTAATATATCACACATGCACACACACACACACAGGTCAATACCATTTCTACAGGGCAGAAGAACCTGACGCTCAGCCTGACACCTTGTGGATGTCCCACAACCCAGCAGCAGTCCAAAGACTCACACAACCCGCGGAACGCCACTACAGCCCAGCGTGACCTGGTCCCGTGGCAGATCCCTGTCCCCAGACCACTCGGCCTCAGCAGGCTCGTGGCCACATGGAGACACAGAGGGTCATGGGTTGTGTACCGTACCTGCGGTGTGACTCTGAGACCGTTTCCTACTCTCTCTGAGCCTCCATATCCTCATATATAAAATCAGAGTAATAGCAACAGGTTGCCAGGTGGTGCTGAGACCCCTGCCTCCAACCCCAACTTCGTGCTCACCCCCCTGTGGCACCTGTCACACCAGGCACAGGGACAGCCGAGGGGGAGGCTGGGGTCATAGAAACCCAGTTTCTGCACAAGCTAGAGAGCAGCGAAGTGGGCCTCATCAGAGATCCCCTAGGGGGACAGTGATCGGGGAGGCTTTTCTTGGGGACAGTGACACAGGGAAAGGTCATGGTGAGATCCCATGAGCAGGCCTGAGGGAACCACCCCGAGGGGTATCCAGGCAGCAGCCGCAGAAAATGGGCATCACGAGCAGCTCCCCAGACTCACCAGTGCCTGTGTCCAGGCTGAGTGCCAGTGTGAGGCTGGTGTGCATGGAGACGTGGGAGGGGGTCCTCGCCGGGGCTCCCCATCTCAGCTGTGTGGGGACGACAGGCCATCACCTGGTTTGCACACCTTGGCAGGCTCAGGCAAGGAGCAGAGCTGCCCCCGCCCAACCCACCCCTCCCGTCTGCCATGGCCCCGTGGCCTCGCACGCCCCCCAGGCCCATCTTGGTGCGATGGGATCCCAGCCAAACCCAAGGATGTCAATTTCAGGTGATGGATGATCAAACCCGTGCTAATTTGCATGTTAAATCTCCTTGCGGTGGAAATAAATAGATAGTCTCCGTCATCAGAGAAGAGCTTTCATTAGGCGCTGTGAGAGCTCATTTGCATGTCTGCTCTCCATGCCCTGGGGGAGTCTGGGAGTGCAGCCTGGGTCCCCAGGGCTGCCCAGGTTGGCCATGCAAAGCCTACCAGTCCTGGGGTGGCAGGAGGTGACTGGGGAGAAGGGCGGGCAAGGGCGGGCAGGCGTGCCCACCTGTGTATCCCGCACCCTGAAGGCGGAAGAGCCGGTGGTGGGCCGGCGTCCCCAGCCCCACCTCAATCTGCAGTGTGACCTTGGGGTTGTCACTTCCCCTCTCTGGTCCTCCAGTTTTGCATCCAGACGCCCTGGCCACTAACCTTACCCCCGTGGGAGGCTGAGGCAAGAGGATTCTAAGGGTCAGGCGCAGCCTGGGCAACTCAGTTACTCAGTGAGACCCTATCTCAGAATTAAAAATGGGCCAGGGCTGTAGGTCCGTGTGAAAGCCCTGGGTGGGATCACAGCACTGAAGAACGAAACAGAGCAGGGGTGGAGCCACACAGGACCAGCGTGTAGTGCTGGGGTGGGGCCGTGTGGCCCACGTGGGGACACGCAGCACTGGGCACAGCACGGGGCCTGAGAGATGGCAGGTCCTCAGTTCCCAGGATCAGCATCCGGGGAACACCAGGAGCACGGACTGTCCTCTGACCTCACCACATTCTCAGGGCTGTGACACCCCAGCACGGTCCCCTTAGCCCTTGGTGACACGGGGGGTCCTCAGCACACATCCAGGGAAACTGAGGTGCAGCAGACCCTCTGGCCCAGTGGCTTGAGGCAGCAGCACCCCAGTCCCAGTCAGCGAGGCCCCACGTCCTCAGGGGCCCAGACGATGGGAGGGATGTCCCCCGTTTCTTGGCTCTTGGCGTTGCCCTCTGCAACGCTGGACAGCCACGCAGCCCAGTGGGAGCCAACAGCACCCAGCGCCAGGAGTGGGGATGTTCTGTGGCCCTGCGACGCGCTCAAGGCCCCCGGTGTCCACCCACTCCCGATCCCAGCATCCTCCTTTCCTGAACGCAGGTCTAGCGGGGTGGCATCCCCACCCGGCCCCAGCCTCCCCAGAAGTGGGGGCTCCACTCTTCCCCAGGCCCGTGGTACCCATTATGGAGAGCAGGAGGGACCAGGTTGCTATGGAAACCGAGCCGGCCAAGGCCTGACCGGCTTCAGCCTCTTTTTTTCCCTCTCCTCTTCCACTCTGAACTTATTAGTCTTAATTGACATAATTACTGCCATGTCCACCCAAGGCACAAGGAGCAGCTGAGCTCCAGTGGCCCGCCCGCCGGCTCTGACCTCGGGGCCTTCCTGCTGCCTGTCTCCCGCCCGTCGGCCTCCTCGGGCTTTTCTTGCCATTCTTGGTAGATCCTGAGCCTGCCTGGGCTCCTGTGATCCCAGAGGAACCCGTGAAACAGTGCGAGCTTGCCGGCCCGGGAGCGGGGGAGAGGGGGGATGGTTGCGGGCCTGGCATCCTGAGGTGGGGGGATCGCAAGTTCAAGCCCTGCCTGGGCAACTCAGTGACAGTGAGACTTTGCCTCAAAATCAGAAATAACATGCTCAGTGTGAGGCCCCGGGCTCCATCCCCAATAACACACACACACACACACACACACACACACACACACACACACACACGTACAACCAAGACAAAAAAAAAAAAGGCAGGTCTTGTTCCCTCTCCGGCTGAAGTTGAGGATCAATCTAGCAGATGTTTCTGGGCATCTCTGGGGACCCGGCCAAGGGTGCCACAGGTAACCAAGGTCTATAGCCACAGCCTGTGTCCTGCAGCCAGGCGGCTAGAGGGAACTGGTCACATGTCAGGGAGCTGGGGCTGGAGCCCTCTGTGCACAGGTGAGCCTGGGGGCACTGAGTCCCCACCTGCCCAGGTGTGTGATGAAGGACAAAGCAGCCCTGATGAAGGCCACCTTGTGTGACAGGAAGCACTGTCTTACTGGGTCAATACAGAGACAGGACCAGGGAGATGGAGAGGTCCCTAGGAGGGACCGGAGGGAGGGCAGCCAGCTCTGTCCTCCCTCCCACCCGAGTCCTCCCTTCCTTCTAGGTCCCTAGTCATAGCGTGGCAGGATCCGTGTTGAGGTTTGGATCTGGAATGTCTCCCCAAATCTCATGTATTTGGGTGTTATGCATTGTCTAGGGAATCGTATGCTGTTGGGAGATTGAGGCCTAATCTAGAGGGGTGGAATACAGACATGTAAATTGGATTACAGGCATGTAGTGGGGGCTTATACACCTTCCACACCTGGATCCAGGTGGGGCTGATCAATGGGAGGAGACCTGGAAGGACATATAAGCTGCTTCCTGCCTTCCTTGGAGAACCAGACTCAACCCGCCTTGACTTGGCTTCCTGTGTGTGATGTTGTGAGGAGCTGCCCCACCTCTGCCTCTGCCATGTACTTCCACTGCTGCCGGCCGCCCCTGAGTGGACTGTGACCTTCTGAAACTGTGAGCAAAAATAAACATTTCATCCCCTAAATTTGTGGATGTCGGATATTGAGTCACAGCTATGAAAAAGTAACTAAAACAACACGTATGCACAGGCCACCTGGCTCCCCTGGGAGAAGGGTGGGAACACTGGCACCTTGCTACAGGACACTGTTTCTCGATACTGGGAGGTAAATCCAGACCCTGAACACTGAGCTCTATCCGCAGCCCACTTTTTAATTTTGCACTTTGAGACGGGGTCTCACTAAGCAGTTCAATTTGTCCAGGCTACGCCTGAACTTGCAATCCTCCTGCCCCAGCCTCCCACAGTGCTGGGACGACAGGCCTGTGCCACCACGCCCAGCTCACGGACATTGGTTCTTAACAGAGGGTGACGCTGGGGGAGATCAGGCAGTCCTGGAGACAGTTCTGATGGTTACCGACATGTGCGGGGAAGTGACCACTGGCACCCAGCAGGTGAGGTCGGGGACGCTGCTATGCATGTCACAATGCACAGGACGGTCCCCTAGGACGAAGACCCTTCCTCCCGAGACCAATAGTGCCAAGGCTGGTCCTCCCTGCTGCCATCCACGTGGGCAGCACCAGGCTGCAGACAGGACGTCCATCAAACTGCTCCCCCGTTGCCATGGGGCAGCCGTGGGTGCAGAGGGGGCTCATGCAGCCCTCCTGCTTGCCCATGTCCCTTGGCCACCCCCGGGTCTGGGGAAGGGCAGCGCACTGGGCTCCTCCCTCTGCCCACCTCCCGGTCCCTCCTGGCAGATTCCGACCTTTCTAAACTCGTTAACTTTTAATTACTACCTTCCCTCTTCCTGAGTACACTGGCGCCGTGCCACGGACATCTCTATTAAAATTCAATTTATGTCCATCATAACTAATTCCTGCACTTGAGGTTCCCTGTCAGACTTCAGTGTCCACGCGAGATGCCCGAGCTCACACCTGAACGGGACTCTGTGTCCTCAGAGGCTGGGAGCCGGCTCTGTGGAGGAAGAGGAGCTCAGGGCTCTGGGGACAGTAGGGATGAGGCTGTGGCCAGGAGGAGGGGTGCAGGGCAAGGTGAGCTGGGACCACGGCTCTGGATACTCCTTGGGGACTTTTGAACTCCCCTGCCCACCAGGACAGCCACCAGCATCCATGCTCCATACTGCTGCCCTTGATCTTGGAGGACATCTGGGACCGCGCTGGGAGGCAGCTACTAGTTAGCATTTCCATTTTACAGATGGGGACAGCTGGGGCAGGGAGTAAGCGATCTGCTCCACAGTACACGTGTCAGGGACGGCACTGGGACTTGTCCTGGGGCTGCTGGCATGGGCTCTTGGGAGACTCAGCCAGTCCGCCAGGTAGCACAGGTGCCCGAGAGGGCACCAGAAGGCCAGCAGTGAGGGAAGGACAGGTCAAGCTCATCAGTAAAGGGAGCTGGGCTGGAGGCCTAGGAGGGTTTGAACCTGTGATCTTCCTGCCTCAGCTTCTCAGAAGGCTGGGATGATTGCAGGTCTGGGCCACCATACCCGGTTCTGAAGTGGATTTGTTTTAAAAAGAGCTCAGGACCACAGCAGAGCGCTTGGACTAGGCATGCAAAGCCCCAGTGGCCACGGGGGAGGAGGGGGAGGGGGGACGCAGGCTTGTCAGCATCATGAGTGAAATGGGGGTGTTGGCAGAAGTGTCCCAGGACTCCACGGAGACAGGCACCTGCCTGGTCCTCCTAGGTGCTGCTGGTCACACAGCTGCTGTACCAGGAGAAAAGCCTCACCCGTAGAAGGTCATGAGATCCTTGCAACAGCCCTCTGGGGTCAGCATCCCTGTGCCCCATCCCACAAAGAGAACACGGCGGGGGTGGCTAGGGCTGCCCACGTCACAGAGCTAGTGGGGGCAGAATTGGGCTCGGGAGTTCAACTCCAAAGTCTCTGCCACTTCCATGGGTGTGGACCCACACACTTGACACTATCACAGGACATATGTACATATATGCCAGTGGTCCTGTGAGCTCTTCACAGAGCTGAAGATGCCCTGCTACCTGGCAATATCTATCATGGCATGACAGCGTTGTGGCTCCAAGTATTTTGTTTTGAGGTCAACAACTCTGCTTGTCCACCAGCCTGCCTAGGAGTACAGCATACACAATCCCGGACAGCAGGAGTCCTCAGCCCTCTGGCCGTGGGCTGTACTGGTCTGTGGCCTTGGAAGGACCAGGCCACAGGGACAGATGACAGCAGAGCCGGAGGTGAGTGGAAGCTAAGCCCCGCCTCCTGCTCCCGTGCTCCTGGTAGGTTCTAATGCCATTGATGATTGACAGGAGGCGGAGCTTCGCTCCCTGCCCAACCTCCTGCTGTTACTGTCAGGTCAAAGTGATCTGCCAACAGCCTACTGCAGAACAAGTACGCACCCCCTACTCCCAGTCCTTGGGAGAATGGTCTTCAATTAAGCAGGTCCCTAGTGTCAAAAGGGTGGGGACCACTGCTGTACAATGTGTCATACTTAATAAGTGACTATGTGAAAAGTTTATGTATTCACTATACTACATGTGTGTATATTTATATTTTTGAGACAGCATCTTTCCTGTGTTTTCCTGGCTGGGCCTGAACTTGCAATTCTCCTGCCTCAGCCTCCTGAGTGTTGGGATTACACACGCATTCTCCACGGCCCGCTTATACTGCACTTTTTAAATCATGATTTTAGAGTGTACTCCTACTTTTCTGTTTCTAAAAAAGAAAATTTACTGTAAAGCAGTATCGTGTGTGCTAGCAGACACCTGATGCCACCTGATGTCACCAAAAGGCCAGGACACGCAGTTGCTCCACATGACTGGAGTTTGCAAGGGTGCCCTCTGTGACGGTCCCACAGTAACAAAATCATGCAGAGAAGTAGCTTCTAGAAGGCATCCTCCACCTTAAGCGATGCGTGACTGGCATTCAGGAATCAGTTTGCCACATGCACGCACACACACGCACACACACACACACACACACACACACACACACACACACACACACACAGCCTATGTACATACACCAGACCCATTTAGTTACAAATTTCCCCAGGAACTAAGACTCTCAGGGAACCAGCCAGGAGTAAACTTCTCCCTTCTTCCTTAAGGCGGGAAACAAAGTTAAATTCCTGACAGTCCGTGTCCTCTAATTTTCTCTCAGCTCCCCGAGTCAGTATAGCCACTTCTCTCCCTGGAAATTGGACTTTAGTCCTTGCACAAAGCCTGGGTCTGTAAACGACCAGCAAGTCCTCAGCCCAGAGAGCCACACGGTGCCATGCAGGCCAGCCTCCGGCCCGTCGGAATCCCCATGGGTGCGTGTGTCCAAGGGGGGCCTGGAACTTTTTTGAGCCAGAAGAAAAAACATCACAGACAAAGGGGCCCACGTGTCCGAAGGCCCCACGATGCCCCGTGGGGAGGCCCCGCAGGCCACAGGTGGGTTACCAGGAGCACTGGGCTGAGGGGCAACATAGACAATTCAAACACATGCAGTCAGAACTCATATTAATAAATAAATGGAGACCATGAAGACCTTAGACCTTGACCATTGAGAAATCGGGTGAACCTGACCCGGGTGAGGTGATCAAACCTAACGTCACTGCTCGGGGGGCAACTGATGTCAGGTGACTTTTAGTATGAGCCATCAAGTGATCACACTGGTGTCACATTGCTGCTGCCCCAGATGATCTACAAAGCGAGGGATCCACACAGAGAAAAAGCAGGATGCGGGCTGGACCCTCAGGCATGTCAGCACCATGAAAGAAAAACCAAAGGTGGGAGAGGAGTAAAAGTTCTAGACGTAAAAGCCATGGCCTTGACATCCGTGTCTGGTCCCCGATGAGACCCCGTATCAAACAACGATAAAATGACCCTGAAGGGTGTTGGATCAAATACTGGCAGGCAGAAGAAACAGAAAAGTCTGAGCCGGGGCTGGTGGTGCAGGCCCTGAACCTCAGCACTGTGGGAGGCCGAGGCAGGAGGATCGCAAGTTCAAGCCCAGCCTGGGCAACTTGGCGACGTCGTGGGATCCTATCTCACAGAAGGGGCAGGGGCTGTGAGGTTGCTCTGTGAGCAAGGGCCTGGAGGAGGAATAGGAAGAGGAGGAGGAAGAGAGGAGGAAAGAAATGGGAAAGTCTGAGTGTGGAAGCCGTGTCAGGTCGTGGGACTGGGTCCAAGTCAAGTTCCCCGAACGCGATCACTGCGTAACAACTATGCGATAGTGTCCTGTCCTGAACACTACTTGGATGTAAAACGACATGACGTCTCTGACAAATTCCTATACAGATGAGCAAAAATAGCTGGCCCACGCGTGTGTGTGCAACGCGTAGGGAAACGGGCAACGGGCCGCGTGTGAACAGCCAGAGGAGAGCAAGCGAACGCAGGTGTGCACAGGACCACGCGATCATTCTTCTAAGACTGGACATTTTTCAAAATTAGCAAGAAAGAGGAACACCTGCTGTGGGCTAGACCTTCCGTGGGGGCGGGGTGGGCGGCGGTGGCTGTGGTGCAGACGTGGGTGGCATCCACGCGCTCATCACCTCCCCCCTTCTGTTAACAGCCTTGGCCCTCCTGCCTTCTGTGCCCTGGAGTGGACATGTGGTGCAGGTCTGGCCAATCAGGGTGCTACATACTTCTGCTCACTGTGATTGGTTAGAGGGATCCACGCTTGGCCAATCAGAGTTCCTCCCTGGGACATTCTAACTGAAACTTCCGGGGCATTCCCTTTACTCTGAAATCAGTCGCTGTAGCCTGTGATCACTGATATTCCCAGGGGCACGCCTCATGTCAGAATGAAGTCTGAACCCAGAGGTGCGGACAGCTGAACAGCCCGGAAGGGAAGAGTGCCTGGCAGCCACATGTCACGTTCTAAGGCAGGGTGGGGAATTTTTTGCTGCCAATAGGTCATTCGGATATTTATAACATCATTTGTGGGCAATACAAAATGATCAAATGTAGTCTGCTGTATTTGGTAAAAACATTTATTTATTACATAATTAACACACTCCTACTGAGAGTGTTGTCGTGACCAGGCCACAACCAACGATTTCCAGGGATGCAGCCTATAGGCCAGACATTCCCCACCCCTGCCTAAGGTCTGAGGTCCCCGGAAACGGCCAAGGTTTGGGGCATCATACCTCAATTTTGTAGTTTACTCACCGTGATCAAGAAGCCAGATGAGGTGGGGACCCCCAAGCCTGTGGGTACTTCCAGCACTTGGGGAGGCTGAGGCAGGAGGACTGGAAGTTTGAACTCAGCCTGGGCAACTTAGTAACTTGGTGAGATCATCTCTCAAGAAGAGAGATGGGGGTGTAGTCCAGTGCAAAGGCCCTGGGCTCTATCCCCAGCACCAGAAAAGAAAAAAAAAAAGAAGGCCCGGTGTATCTGGGTGTCTCCTGTCTCATGGACAGTAACAAAGGACAGAAGAGAGGGAAAACTACAGTGTGTGCATGTGCACATGTGAGGGAGGGAAGGTGGGATAGAGCGAGAGAGCGAGTGAGAGAGAGGTGCTTTCTGCAGGTGTTGGGCTGAACACTGGGGGAGAGAGAAGGCTCTGACCCGAGGTGACAGTCATCTCAAGCAGACGGACGGACAGTGAGGACAGAGGTAGCGGGAGGGCTGTGCTGGGACCCAAAGGTCTGCCTGCTTCTTGCTGTGTTATCCCAGCTGGGAGCAGCAGGAGGTAAGGAGATGCCATCAGGACCAACCAGCGAGAGCTCAGAAGCCACACAGAGCGGGACAGCAGGTACCTGCTGAGGGGCCACCCGCCCACCCCGCACCGCGGCCGAGGCCCCACGACCAAGGGAGGCCCTTCCCCAGAGGAGGCTGGTGATTTCCCCTGCCGACATCTGCCCAGCCCAGCCATAAAATGAGATATTTGCATTCAGCGCACTGCTTCGCTTTCTGGAACATGGTTAGCAGAAAGATGGCTCCGGGCACGCAGTGGGGAAGCAGTTTCAGAGTCTCTCCTCCAGGAGAGGGACAGCCAGCACTGGGGCCAGCACAGCAGTCAGGCCTGGGGCCAGACCCAGTGGCGCAGGCCCACCATCCCAGCGCTCTGGGAGGCTGAGGCAGCAGAATCGCCACGTATGAGCTCAGGCTGGGCAACATATTGAGCCTCTACCTCAAAATCAGAACTAAAACATGGGCGAGGGTCGTAGCTCAGTGCGGAGCCCTTGGGCGCAATGACCAGTATCACAAAACAATGCAGAGACAAAAATCGGGATTCTTGAACTTCTCTAAGCCTCCTCTGTGAAACGGGAACACACCCAGGGCTGGCTGGTGGGAGGGAGTGACATCACCACAGGGCGCCTGCCACCACGTTGGCAGCATAAATACATTGTTTCCCTGATGTCCACAATCATAGCCACTATCAACAGGTGGTCCTGACCATGCCCTCCAGGGACCCCAGGCGGCCATTTCTGAAGGTGGCCCATTCTGATCCTTGAGCCGAGCAGGTTGCTGCTTCTGTGTGACACCCAGCCTTGTGTCCCCGCACTGCCGGGCACACACTGAACAGCAACTCCAGCTCCCTACCAGAAGTCAAGGGCAGGCCGCAAGCGCCGGAACCCCTGAGTCTCTTCAGAGACTGTGGTGTGATACTCCCAGGGATGCCAGGAAGTGACCAGAAACAGCTCAACACCCCGGGGGCTGCTGTGGGAGGCCCCTCTGGTCTCATGGGAAACTGAGGCTCAGGGCAGCCAGGAGGAAGGGGCTCTTGCTTCCTGGTTCCCGTCCCTGCTGCAGGAAGCCTCCCTGCTTCCGATAGGGAATGTTAGTGCTGGGGAAGGACAGACCTCAAAGCAATTAAACCCTCCCTCATTTGCATTCCCATCCCTGGCGGCAGATTTGTATCAGTGTCCCCAGGGCAAGACAATCCTGTTTCCCCAACAAAACCGATTATGCACATTGGGCCTGGGGATTAATCACCAGCCACAGGACTGGGAGCCAATAAAAAGGTCTGAAATGGGAAGAGAAGGGCGGGAGGGGGAGCACAGGGCCAGGAGGAGGTGGCAGCAGCACCTGCTCTTGCTGAGACCCCCAACTCCCTCCCCCTCTTTTTCCCACTTTGAACTTGCCCCATCGAGGGAAAGGCCTGCGGGGCCAGCGCTCTGGAGCTCGTGTAGAAAGAGCGACAAGCACCGGTGGGCCACCTTCGCGCTGCCCTCATTACGGTTTAGATCTAAAGGCGCCCCCAAAGCCTCACGTGTTTGGAAGGTGACCAGATCACAGCAGCGCTGTGCTCATCACGGGATTCAAACATGGGCAGTTTCCTGTGCAGTTAGGAGTTGGGGCCTGGCTGGAGGCCTCTGCCTCCTGGCCACCACGGACCAGGCAGCGGCGTTCTGCCAGGCTGCTCCAAAGTGCCCTCTCTGCCTCCGAGCTGGCCAAGGATGGACTGAGTCCTCCACAAGTCATGGGCCAAGGGAGCCTCTTCCCCTTCAAGTTGTGGGTGTCACATGATGGGAAAGGGACAGAGACATCCCCCAAACGACCTCAGGTTATGCATGTCCCACCCACAGAGCTGCCCGGAGATGACAGAGTTATTCACAGCTGCGGGTAGTGAGCCCTTAGTCCCTGGTCACTATCACACAGGTGGTGTCCACCTCCCAGCCATGCTTTGCTGGGGCAGCAGGGGGGCCGTGTCACCCCTGGGTCAGGGCAGTCCCACCCCAACACTGTCCCGGAGCAGCGACGCGGCTTGCCTGTACTCCAGGGAGAACTTGGTCAGCTCTCGGTTGTTGTGCAGCCACTTGAACTCCAGGGGCCAGCTGCCCTCGGCCATGCACGTGAGCACCAGGCGGTTGCCCTCCAGGTGCACCTGCGTCCGCACCGGCTCCGTCTTGAAGTACGGGGCCACGTCATCTGTGGAAAATGGGGACAAGGCCACTGGTTAGCACCTGTACAGGACCCATTCACACCCAAAGCAGAAGAACAGGGGCAGGCAAGTGACCTGCCCCAGGCCGCGTGGCTGGGATGGACTTGAACTCGCCCCAGGGCTCCGTCTTCAGCGGAGTCCTCTGCCACCACCTAGAGCTCTGCCTCCCTCTCCCCAGCACACCAGGCTCTCCATCCCTGCTGCCATCCTGCACTGATCCACCTGTCTCTTCTTCCCGGGAGCCCTGCCCATCGAGCCCTTTGTTGGTAGGCGTTTCCCTCTGGGCAGGAAGCAGCAGACAGGAGGCAGGTGGGTGGTCCCTGCCCCTCAGCCAAAGGGAAGGCTGATATGCCTGGGAAAACAGGCAGACTGAGGGTTCCTGTCCCAGCGCCAGGGGAGGCCCAGGGGGATCCGGTTCAGGCTCCCAGGTCATACCCGCACGCCCTCTGTGGAACCTGGGCTCAGAGCCCTACAGGAAGCTGTGGGTCCCCGGGGTCCTGACCTCCAGGCCACTGGCGGGAGTCCTGGCATCCACAGCCCTGCCCGCCACCTCATAGCTCCCCGCTGTAAGGGGCTGTGACAGCCACTGGCTTACTGAGCCCTCATTTCTCCATCCGCGGACAGACATGACGGTGCTGGCCTGTCCCTGCCCTGGGCTGGACACTGCAGACGGTCACCGCATCCCGAGCACCAGGGTTTGCGTGTTCCAGCCAGCACAGGCACTGTTGCCCTCCATGCCAGCGGGCGCCCCAGGGACGCTTAGTCAGCGGTCATCCCCTGCGACCCACAGGGAGGAAGCCCCCAACGTTCTTTTGGTCTGAGAAAGGGGCCAAACCAGAGCGAGAGAGGAGAGGCTTGGGGCTCGGACAGAGCTGGGTTCTGGTGCCCGCCAGGGCCAAGCCTGGGAGCTGGGGACCCTCAGCGCTAATATCCACAGCGGCCAAAGTCAAGTTCAGTCTTGCTTCCAGGCTGTGGCTTCTGGAAGGTGATCAGGTCACCTGGGCTCACAGGCAAACTTACAACTCAGCAGAGTCCCAGCATGATCCTGGGGCACAGCACCCCTAGCCGTGCACCCCAAGGGCTCAATCCTGGAACTGCATACTTTCCGATCACCTGGGTGGGCTCTTCCTTGATCATCCACCCCTAGGGTGGATGGCGGTGAGTGTGGGCTGGCGGTGGCTCAGAGAGCCAGGACATGCCACAGGCCCCTGGCTGGCTCCCCCAGTGTCCCTGTCCCACCACTGACCACCTACTGGTTGCTCAAGCACATCTGTCCATAACTTCTTTCTCTCATCTATTTTGTTGTGGTGGAGGTGGTGGTGGGGATCGAACCCAGGGCCTTCACGGTGAGCAACATCCTCAGCGCATTTTTATTTTTGATTTTGAGACAGAATCTTGCAAGGTGACCAAGTTGCCCAGGTTGGGCTCAGACTTGTTGCGATCCTCCTGCCTCAGCCTGAGAGCTGGGATTAGGCCTGCGCCCCTGGGTCTGACTCTCCATCACTGAACATCAGACAAGCGAACAGATTTTCTTGAAAACACTAGGAAAGGCGCCTCGTGGAGAGCAGGGACTTGGAGGAGTGACCTCCACCCACAGCCCTTCCCAGGGGAGCTGTGCCCTTCCTGACCCCCCACTGGATGGGGGGTGGGTGGGGGGGAGTGGCTGCTGGCATCTATTTGCCAAGGAAAGTGACTCGAAGCCCCAGAGGCAGCCAGCGACACTCTCGGGTAACAAATGGGCGAGCTCCCACTTCAAAGGCGCATTCATATTCTCCAGCAGCTTTCAAGAGCCCTTTGAATCGCGTTTTTAAAAACCCTCTGTTCCCGGCTGTCATCACTCGTTTGTTTTAAAACAATAACATTCCCAGCCCCAAGTGATTAAATCCCTTCCTTCCAGGGGAGGCTGACTCAGAGCCAGGCCTGTCAGAGGCAGAGGGCGGGAGAGTGTTTGCACACACACACACACACACACACACACACACACACACACACACACACGTGTGTCTGGGCCCCTTGCCCCCGTGAGCCTGCTCACTGGCCACTGGCTCGCAGGCTGCACCCGCAGGTTGGCTCCTGGGTCTGGGGGCGTGGAGGCTGCTGGGGATGCCAGGGAGGAGGGGGAAGGGAGACCTGGCCTAGCTTGCTCTGGGTGCCAGGTGCTCAGGCTGGGGGCTCCCTCCCTCCATGGCACTGCCCTCCTTAGGCGCTTGAGAGTGACTGAGGCTCAGGCCCGGGGGAGGGGTCTGGGTGCTGTAGGAGGCAGGTCACACTGAGGGCACCAGCCGGATGGTGGGGATAACTCTGTGTGTATGTGTACACGTGCACATGCTGGTGTCTAATGTCCATGTGTGCATCCATGACCTTCCACATGTGCGTCCCATGCACACGTGTGGCTGCATATCTGTTTGTTTGTATGTGGCGAGGGTCTGTGTACATTCCTTTGTGTGTGTCTTCTTACATGTCTGTCTGTGGGTACAAATCGCAGAGCTAGGGTAAGTTAATTAACTACGGCACCTTAGTTTTCTCAGCAGGAAACTGGGGGACATGTAATGACACACATGGATAGACATCAAGCACATAGGAGAGAGTCCAACACCTGCTAAGTAGGGGTTGACCACTGTTGGCACTGCCCATGTACACAACTGGGTATGTCTGTAACACAGCGCTGTGTGACACAGCTACAATCATGCAACACTCCTAAGAGGCTTGTCCTGGATGGTGTGGTACACAACCTGTGTGTGGTGCTTCGTGCCCACCCTGTCCACACTGGTGTGGCCTGCATCAAACAGGTCCCCAAAAGGCTTATGAGTTTAGAAGTGGAAGGTGGTCAGATCACGGGGCACTGACCTCATCAGTAGATTCCCCCGAAGACGAGCTCTCAGTTGCAAGTGCTGCTGGGAGGTGGGGCCGGCGGGCTGGAGGAAGGAGGTTGCGGGAGGCATAACTGTCCCCAGGCCCTTCCTCTCACTCTCTCTACCTTCTTATTTACCCGCTTCTTGGCAGCCAGGATGTAAGGAGCTTTCCTCTAGCACACATTTCTGCCAGGATATTTCTGCCAACGGCTCACGGACTGACTCCCCTGAAACCATAAGTCAAAGTAACCACTGTCTTTTTAAGGGGCAAGATTTATGTGATCTGGAGAGAAACCAGAGTATGTATTTTCTCCCAGCAGTGGAAAGATGACCAGTACTGCTATCAGTGCCCCCCCCCCCCCACCTCAGTGGGAAGGGGAGACTTGGAGAAAGAAAACTGGGGATGGAAAACACCAATATAAGAGAAAGCCACTCACTTTCACGTCTCCTTAGTTTGAAAAACATAGTTTTAAAAACTAGACAAAGTGATTCAAAAGTTCCCATCAAAACAACCATGACAAAAAAACGGTCAAGAAGATTCTGGAAAAACGTGGCCACGTGGGGAGGCTAGCACGGACACAGAACCATATTACAGAGCTGCAATCATGAAAACAGTGTGGTCTTTACGACCACGTGGATGATGGGACTGTGTAGGATATGGGAACTAAACAAAAACACACATGGGGCCTTTTAATACATGATGAAAGTGGAAATTTCACACCATGGGGAAAAGATCAATTATTCAACAAATGGCTTTGGAACTGCCGGAGAGCCATGTGGGAATAAAAAATAAAGTTGAATTTCTGCCTCACACTTTTTGCCTCAAAATAAGAGCTGGAGGGATCCATGTTTTAAACATGAAAATGAGATTCGAAAAGAACCGGAGTGCGGGGAGGGGGGATCAGAGAAGTTTAAAAATACACAATCCTGGCAAAGCAGAGCATCCGCCAAGCACTTTCTAAGCACTGCACACGCTACAGACGGTCGGGAGACAGACTGACGCCTTCAACCGGGAGAAAATTCTGCCTGGATAAAAGAGAACTCACAAACAAAAAGAGATGGACGAGGGGGGAAGGGAGAGGATATTTGCAACCCTTCCTTTTTGTTTTTTTGGTTTGTTTATTTGTTCAGAGCATTGCTCTGTAGCCCAAGCTGGTCCCGAACTCACCCTGTAACCCAGGCTGGCCTCAAACTCACAGCAATCCTCCTGCCTCGGCTTCCCAAGCGCTGGGATTATAGGCACGCCCCATCCCGCCCAGTTTATGTTATGTGGTGCTGGGGAATCGAACTCATGGCCTTACGCATCCAGACGTGGAGGTGCGAGTCGCCGGGCAGGGCGGCCGCAGAGAGACAGGTGCGCTGGCACGCGGCCTGGCGTGTCATTTTCAGAGGCCAACTTGGCTAAGTGACCACAGACCTGGATGCAGATGCCCCCTGGTCCCCTGTCCTCTGAGGCGTTCTCCTGGCACAGACCCACATGCGTGTGCCACAGGGCAGCAGCATTTCAGAGCCAGACGCCATGACAGTGAGAGTGTGGGGCTGCCCGGCTGCCCGTCCAGAGGGCACTGGTTAAAGACAGGCGCGTGCCTCCAGCCGCGCAGACGGCCTGAGTGATCCTTGAGAGCAGCTCTTAGGCGACACATGTGAGGCGCAGGGTGGATTACCACTCACACAGAAGCCTTTTGGGGTATAAAATCCATTTGTGTGTTCAGGTGCAGGCTTTTTCTAGGGCAGACACTTGTGGGAGAACGGCGGGGCTGGGTGTGCGGGTGGGAGCATAGGACCATCCCCCTCTTCCTTTTGGGACACTGGGGATGGATCTCCCGGTCTGCACGCCGAGCTGAGTCCACAGCACGTTTTTATTTTTATTTATATTTTTATTTTGAGACAAGGTCTCGCTATGTAGCCCAGGTTGGTCCTGGACTCACCATGGACCCCAGCCTGGCCTTGGACTCACAGCAATCCTTTTACCTCAGCCTCCCAAGGGAGTGCTGGGATTACAGGCGTGCGCCACCATGCCCGGCATATGTGGTGCTGGGGAATCGAACTCAGGTACTCAGTGCTTACTAGGCAAGAGTTTTAACCGCTGAGCCACTCCTCCAGCCCCTTATTTTTAATTTAGAGACAGGGTCTCGCTAAGTTGCCAAGTTGCCCGGGCCGGGCTCGAGACAGACTTCCAGCTAGCCACAGCCTCCCACAGGGCTGAGCTGACAGCCCTGCACCACTGGGCCTGGCTGCGTGTCACGTCTCTACGTCTCTACTGCGGGCTGCAGGCACTGCCACTGTCGATAGTCAGGTATTTGGATATGTGTGCGTCCAAGTGCGTATGTGTGCTCTGTTCTCTGTGTGTGATTCAGGGCTGTCATGTGCCCGGGGGTGCTGGGCCAACACGGCCGGAGCCTTTGAATGAAGAGCCGCCTTCAGAGGAGGGCAAGAGTCCCGGGCCCAGGGCTCCCTTCTGATTTCCTGTAACAGGTCACAGGGCCCCAGGGCCATTAATGGGCCCTGACACGCCCCTTAAATGCCTCCATTGTCACCGGAGTTCGGCTCCAGGCTACAAGGCCCCACATAGAAGCTAATCTCATGTCTGACTTCCCCCATCCCCCTGTGAAATAATGTCATCTTTCTCCACAGTGGCCCGGCTGCCTCCAGCCAGCCCTGCAACCGCACCTCCCACGGAGCCATTCCTGCTGGGCCTGGTGGTGTCCATCGGGACATGTAGCTGACCTCTACAGCAAGCTCCGAGGGCCACTGTGGGGACAGACTCTCTCTCGAGCTCTGAACCCCCCAATTCCTTTCTTAGCAGCAGCCCACCCCACTGCACATCCCCGAAGCACTCAGGAGCCAGGGGGAGGCTGGGATTCCCAGACCGGCGAACTCCTCTCCCCGTCACTGCCCAGTCCTGGCGCCACTGCCCTGGACTGACCTCTGTGGCTTTATTTTTGCACTGGGGACGGAGCCCAGGATCTCACACTGAGCTATCCTCCCAACCCTTTTCATTCATTTATTTTTTTATCTTGAGACAAGGTCTCATGAAGTTTCCCAGGCAGGACTCGAACTAGGGATCCTCCTGCCTTAGGCTCCCAGAGGGCTGGGGTGATAGCCTCCACGCCTTGAGGCCCAGCTGGCTGTGGACTTGAGCAGGTGGGGTCCCAGATGGAGGGCACAGGGGTCAGGGCAGCCCCTCCCCGGAAGCTTCCCTTCCCCTGAACACCTCCTCCTGCTCTTGTCTTCGTTTCATACTACAGAGGGGACTTCGTACCCACGTGGCACTGCGTGTCTGTCACGTCACGTAAGGGTCATAACCCTTCTGAAGGCAAAGACTGTCATGGTTTTCCTTTTACATATGAAAAAACTGACACTCGGAGCAGTATGTTACTGGATGCGGCCACTAACATGACATGGGTCCCGTGCACCCTGAGCTCTAGATCTCTCTGTTGGATAGAGACGCCTCTGCAGCTTTCTGTCCCTTCTATTTCCGCTAAACATCATGGGGCAAGACACACAGTGAAGTGGGTGGCCTCTCTCTGGTACCGAATCTACTCCAGCTGGCCATGTCCCCACCCCAGAACCAGATCTGAGGGCAAGGATGACGGGGAGACCTGGCTGCAGGTGAGCGGGCTGGAAGGGTAACGGGGCAGAACCTTCCAGCAGGGACTGGGCCCCTGAGGACGGAGGAGCAGGCAGAGGAGCCTAAGGACAGAGAAGACATGTCCTGGTATGGGCCAGATGCTCGGAGCTTCTTGGAAGAAGAGGCTGAGCTGGGGACCTCCACCTCCATCTCTGCTCACCTCTTTTTCCCCCACAGGCACCCCAGAAAGTCCTTTCCAGGAATTTGGCTTGAAGGTGTCAGAGGGAGAAAAGAAACCTAGTTCCAGTTCCTATGCTCACTCAACTTTGACACGGAGCAAAGTCACCTGGTGAGAGTTACCCGCACCTGTCTCATCAGTGAAAGAGATGGAAACCCCATCCCAGAGTCTGCTGGTAGGGTCAGTGCCCCTACTCCCAGTGCTAGCCATGCTGCAACACCCTGTGTGGGGGCAAGGGGACCCAGCAGGAAGGAGGCGGCACAGCTGTTCGGATCCCCACCCACTGTACGAGCTCAGAGTCTCCGGGACACCCCACCTCTCAGCTGTCTGGTTAGCCCTCTTCTGGCCTCTCCAGCCCAGCTCAAGGCCCGGGATTTAGAAAAGCTTCCCAATGACTTCCTCATCACGGCCCAATGCTCCACACCCATGACTGAAAGGAGGAGTGTTTACAACAGCTCACAGTTTCAGGGGTCTCAGTCCATACATCATGGCGAGCCACTCCAAGACAGAGGGACAACGGTGGAAGGGCCTGGTGTGGAGGGCAGGAGCTCACTGTGGGGCAGCAGGGGAGCAGAGAGAGAGAGAGAGAGAGAGAGAGAGAGAGAGAGAGAGAATGCATGCGAGCACGTGAGAGCGAGCAAAGGGCCCAGGGAGGGAGGGAGGGAGGCACACCCGTCTAGGCCACACCCCCAGTGACCCCTGTCTCCTGACAGCAAATCATTCATGCATAAGACATTAATGAGCACAGGCCGGCCTTCTGATCCGACACGGAGCACCGGACTTCCGGGGGTACATTTTGCATTTCACCTGTCACAGGTACGGAGCACTGGAACCTCAGGGCTGCACGCCTACTGTGCACTTGTCCTACAACACCTGGGACCCTAGAGATTCCCTGCCACCTACATTCAGGGGGGCGGTAATGGACGAATCAGAGCTTCCTGGGTAGGAAGGTGCCGGTTCTAGGCCCCTGCCCTTCCGCAGAGCCACTGGGGGTCAGGCAGCAGAGGGGGACTTGTTCTCCTCAGGGGACCTAGGACTCCCAGCTGCCCCTGCTCCCCGCCCTCCGGCCCCAACCCCCACTTTTCTCCTGTGCTCCTACAAATCAGATGCTAATTCACGGCCCTCCCTGCCTCCTGGCAGACGCCTGGCCCCACATGCCAAGTGCTTCATTAGCCAGGGAAGGAGGCTCTCACCCTCTAATCTCATCCCCGCCCGTGACCTTCAGGATCCAGCACCTTCCCACTCCGGGGCCCAGGAGGGTGCGGTGATCAATTACGCCTCGGCCTCCGCGGCAGCAGCAGATGCTCCACAAATTTCTCGCTCAGAAAAGCATGTTCCAAGAGCATCTAATGGAACGGATCATCAATTTGTTTGAATACACATTTAATCTGATTAGGGGGGCCTGGCTAGCGGGCTCCAGAGCCTCAGCGGTGCCCCGGGGAATCCTAAGTGGGTGTCAGGGCCAGGCTGGGGAGGGAGGGCGGGTGTGCCCACCCTGGCTCCTTCGTGGGGCCCGCTGGACACCCATCCCAGACACAGCAGCTGTCACGGGGATGCCACAGTGGCGGGTGGAGCTCAGGTCCATCCACATGCCAGCACTCGGAGCTCGGGGCAAGAGATGCCCAGGACGTGCCTGGCGCAGGCACGGCAAGGCCTGGGGCGTGACAATGCCTAGGAAGTTGCCCGTGATGTTAGCTAAAACGCCATGTGATGTTAATAAAGTTGTCTCCAGGGCAAAGCTCGTGTATTGGATTATGACCCCCAAAATTCACATCCTTCTCAGAACCTCAGCAGGTGACCTTACTTGAAAACAGGGTTACTGGGGAGGTCATCAGTGATGAAGAGATGAACCTGGGATGGCGGGGGCCCCAGAGGAGGGGTCCCCGTATATGAAGAGAAGAAAGGCATGGGCGGGGAACAGGTGGGAAACAGCCACGGGATGGTGGTGGCAGAGGCTGCGATGACAGGTCTACACATCAAGGACAATGAGCCATCGGAGCCAGAAGAGGCAGGAAGTAGCCTCCGCGGCAGCCCTCAGAGGGAGCGTAGCCGTGCCCATGCCCTGACTCCCAGCCTTCAAAACGGAGGCACGCTAAGCTTTAAGCCACCAGCTTGGCAGGACTTTGTCATGGAAGAGCTAGAAACTCAGACGATTCCTCATGGAAATCAGTGTCCACCGTCCCACAGAACACACCAGGGCAGAGATAGAGAGCCCTGGGGGAGCCCAGGGTCTTACTTGCACATACCCCACTGGCACTGCTGTGTCCAGGACCTTTGCTCATGCCCCAGGGCCTTTGTTCTTACTGTTCTCTTCCCCTATGAGCCATTTCTTTCTTGGCCAGGAAAACACAGATGCTGACTCCATGGTAGTTCCTGCTCAGTGTTCTGTAAAGCCTAGATGCTGTGTCCTCCCCCTGCTCTCCCTGACAGCCTTCTAGTGCCTTCAGGATCCAGTGGCTGGCTGCACACAGGATGCACATCATGGCTGTGTGTGTGGAAACTACCACGCTAGTGTGTCCCTATGGGAAGGGGGGGTGGACACCTTGACCACTACAGCCAGGTGCTGGTCGACACACCGAGGGCCCGGCTTCGGGAAGGACAGCAGATGGTGACCTGCTGCAGAACTTGGCCGGTCCTTGCCTCTCGGGGTGGCATCCCAGGAGGTCTGTGTGTCCCCTTCCAGCTCTGTCCTTGCCAGACCCAGGGGGCATGTGCCCGGTGACCGGTATCAGGCCTTGACTGGGACTCAGGCTCAGATCTACCGGGTCTGCCTCCCTCTAGTTGTGTGACTCCACAAATCTCTCTGTAACTCTGATGTGCCTCAGACTCCCCTTCTGCCTCTTGGGGTGACAGCTGTGCCTATCTCCTGGGACCTGGCGAAAGGGCCAGGGCATGGCTTGGTGCCTGCTATAAAGAGACGAGAAGAAGGCCACTGTGTTCCTCCCCCAGCACACTGTCCCCCTGCAAATCTACCTCCCAGCCAGGCCTCCCAGCTTCGGCCACACTAGTGAACACGTCTGGGCAGCATCCGCCTTGCGTGGAGAAAGCACGGTGCTCATTCCCAGCAGGTTTATTTTGTAATTACCAGGAGCAGGGAGCCGGCCTCACACTGCATTGGAGGGTTCAGAGATTAAACATATACCATTGATTAGACCGCTGTCGCCTAGCGGTGCCATTATCACCATAGAGGACTCAGATTCATTTGCGCTATAAACACACGGTAATACCATTTTCCCTAACTCCTGAAATTTCTTCCCAAGGAGCCTGATCGTGCCATGTGGACCACACTCCTGTCTCTCCTGGGGACCCCAGGCAGGTGGCATCTTTGGAAAAGTTCTCAGGGATTGCTGCTGGAACCTGAGAACCCCAAAATGGATAACTTGGGGGTCACCTGCCTGGCCATGCCTGGAGTCCCTGTGGGAGCTTGGCCCTATCCTGGCCCTATCACTCTTCCAAGCGATGCCTTTGAAGGTGCCTTACAGGTGAGTGTCACCACATGGGTACCACCCCTCCATCCCATCCCCTAAACCAGGAGATCGGGTGATAGATGTCAGGCTCCTACAGGTCTGGGGGGCCCAGAGCTGGGGTGCTTTTGTCCCCCGACCCCGAGGGAGCGGCACCCTTGTTTGGGATTCTCCCACCCCATCGGCCGCTTAGCCTGGGAGAAGGGACACGGATGGAGTGTTGCTGACTGCCAACAACCCCTGCCACCTTGGAGGGTGCCAGGGTTACTGTCCCTTTATTTCTGTCCTTAGAAGCTCCAAGCAGAGAGGGGCTGGATCCCAGGCTCGTCCCCAGCAGAGCTGGGTGTGAACCCGGGCCTTGGCCCCGTATGTCCCCCCTGGGTGAGGCTGGGTTCGAATCCCGAGAAAGCAGCCGGCCCTGGGCCTGGGAGGAGGTCGACCACGCGGAGCCCGAGAGATGGAAGCCGCCGCCGCCAGCGAAGAACACACATCCATCAGGCTGGTGACCCCGCTGTACCGGCGCTTTGTGGCGCGTAACAAAGACCGCGGAGCAGAAAATTGGAGTTCAATTTGCCGTCCATCCCGCGCGCAGCGCGCGGCCCATTCCAGTCCCTGGCAGGCACCTCGGCGCTTTATCATAAATAATAACACTGCCGGCGCTACGGCCCTTTCCGCGGCCACAGTTGCCGAGCAATTTACAAGCTGGATTATGCACAGACGCCTGCACAGGCCTGCCGGGCCCACCAGCCCCTCCCTGGTTACTCCCAGGGCCCAGGCAGTGGTTTCCTGAGCCACGCCCAAGCTTCCTTGCAGGAAGCCCCCAGCGCCAGGCCTGGCAGCCCCTGTCCTGTGCTGGAGCAAGTCCAGGGGCCTTAGAAATAAGTGTCGCTCTTCCTACAGCAGTGTCCTCCTGTGTCCCGCCCTCCCTCACCCATTCCCCCTCCGAAATTCATGAGGAGCTGTGGGGCCCAGTAGCAATGAGATCCTGGGCCCATAGAGGCACCTGAACTCGCTGGGGGTACCACTCAGACCAAAGCTGGGGGTGGCTGGTGACCCGTCCACTGCACGCGGAGCCGTGCGGGTGGGGGCATCTTCCTGGGGGCACAGCCGGGCCTCGAGAGGCGCCCAGAGGCAGGAGCTTGGGCATAGCATGCAGAATCTTCCTGCACGGCCTCCCTCTCTTCCTGCCACAAGAGTAAAACCAAGGCCACATGCTGTGATGCCACTGGTGCGTGACCCCCAGGGCCGGAGGACCGCAGAGGGGACTTGGCCAGTGGCTGCCGGAGGGTGGAGAAAGGGCGGGAGGTGGATGTCCAGGGCCACGGGGCCTCCTCTCGGGGTGATGGAAACGTTCAGCAGTGAAGCAAAGGGAGAGGGCTGTGTGTCGCTGTGGTTACTCTGAGGGACACCGAACTGTCCCCTGCCATGGTTGACGCCATGGCGTGCGCCTCGCAGCTGTCCAAAACAGAAAGTGCAGTGGATGAACGCTAAGGAAGGTCTCACACTCCTTCCTGTCCAAAGAGGTCACCGGCTAGGCCTCCCCGTCCACCCTGGCCGCCTGGCCCCCGGGGCGCCTCTCCCGGGCCAGGGGCAGGCCGGACTGGGCGTGCCATCAGGGGCAGGGAGCAGGGCTGAAGCTCACCACAGTTCCCATTGTTTGATGTTGAGACGGCATCTTGCCAAGTCCTTAATTGCCCAGGCTGCCAGGGTTACTGTACCTTTATTTCTGTCCTTAGAAGCTCCAAGCAGAGAGGGGCTGGATCCAAGGCTCGTCCCCAGCAGAGCTGGGTGTGAACCCGGGCCTTGGCCCCGTATGTCAAGCTTGTGATCCTCCTGTCTCAGCCTCCCAGAATACCGAGATGACAGTGCTGTGATCCCATGCCTGCCTGGCTAGCACCTACGTTTTCCAAGCCAGTCTCCTGGAGGGCACCTGGGGATTCTGCCATGCCTCCCCCTGGCTGGGTTTTGATAAGATTTAATGCCACCAAGCTGAGTGAAGGCACAGGTTCATCCAGCCTTGCTGAGGGTGTGGCACGCAGGGACTTGTGGCTGAGGGCGTGACGTCCAGGGACCCTGTGGAGCTGGCTCTGCCGTGGACTTATTCTCTGACTCCTGCCACATGGCAGCATTCTGCAGTAAGACCTACCAATGGTCCCATTTTCCGGAGGACACTGAGCCCCACAGAGTTGAGGCACCCCAACACATTGGGAAGAACCGCGGTGGAGCTCTGGGTGCCTTCGAGCTAATTGTCTTGTTCTTTCCAGAAACCCAGTGTCGTCAGAAGCCAACTCAGAGTGTGGCGCTCCGAGCCCGGGCGCCCCAGAGAGGATGGGGGGGTGTCCCAAATGCTCCCGTGTCCTGGGGGCAGGTGCCTTTCCCAGCCTGGCCTGCCTGTTAGGAGAAGCAGAGGGAGCCGGCCGAAGTAAGGCTGGTAGCGGTAGTGGGGGACGGGTCAGGACTCCTGTCCCAGGAGGCTGAGTTCATTATGCCAGCCACGGCCCCAGGCCAGCCTCTGGCACTGCCACTTTGAACATGTAGAGCCCCCGTTCTGTGCATGAGAGGTGGCCCTGGGGGAGGTGATGGGGCCTCGCCACTGACACCGACGGTCCCCAGCCGGGGCAGGGAGCTGACCCCTCTCCACGTGGCATCTCCTCCCACCTGCCTCACTCAGTGCCATGACCCCGGGTTTAATCGGGGGCCCCAGCCCTCCCTGGCGAAGCCTGGGCCCAGCAGCCAGTACCAGAGACAACGGAAGAGGGTCACAGAGGAAGTCACATCGTGAGGCAGCAGGACAGCTTCCTCACAGCCCTCTCCCTGGGGCAGTGAGAGATGTGGGCTCACAGCCTGCTCGGGTCCCGGCTCCTCCAGCAGGTCTGAGCCTGGGTGAGACCAGGACTGCCCCGCTCTGGAACCCTCGGCGGCCAGAGCCCCTTAGCTCCCCTAGAAGGAGGCATGCAGAAAGCTTATCTAGCCAACTCCAACTGGCTGGAAGATGGAGAAACTGAGTCAGGAGTTCAGAGGAGGATTCGGCCCAGATATCCTGATAGCACAATCCCGTCTCATGCGACCACTCTTGATGTCATGTTTTTCTATCTATAAAACAGGCTCGGCAGACAGCCACTATCCCTTTCCGAGCCTGGGCACTCCTGAGGGTGTGTGGTCACATTCAGAGGGCCACTTTGCCCCCTCCCCACAAGAGATTCTCCCCTGCCCCTTTGGTGAGGACTAGTGCCTCTGAACATGCATTGTGGGCTCAGGACTTACCCTGCCAAGGATTGGACTGCACCCCTCACCGAGATATAGTCAGCTAACCCTGGGCACCTGTGACTGTGACTTTATTTAGAAGCAGCATCTCTGAAGATGGGATCCAGTAAAGATGATGTCACTGGGGTGGGGGACTCATCCCGTATGACTGACAGAGACAGGCACACAGGCAGAAGATGGCCACGTGCCAACAGAGGCAGAGAGGGGAGCGAGGCAGCCGCAGCCCAGGATGGCAGGGCCCAGAGCAGGGAAGAGCAGGGGAGAGCACCTGCCTGGCACATCGCACAGGGAGCCCAGCGCAGATCTCAGAGGAGCCCAGCCCTCTGATACCTTGATTTTAGTCAACTGGTCCCTGGGCCTGGGAGACAAGACCTTTCTGCTGTTTCCAGGTACCCAGTCCATGGTGTGCAGTCACGGCAGCCCTGGGAGACCAACCCACCCCTCTACCAACCCCACACAGGCCAACTCTCTCTCTCTCTCTCTCTCTCTCTCTCTCTCTCTCTCTCTCTCTCTCTGTGTGTGTGTGTGTGTGTGTGTGTGTTACTGGATACTGAGCTCAGGGCCCTTTATGGTGAGCTACATCTCCAGCTCAGTTTTAAAGGATTTTTTTCATTTTTGAGATAAGGTTTCACTAAATTGCCCAGGCTGGGCTTGAACTTGCAATCCTCCTGCCCAGGGTCAGGGATCACACACAGTGCTGAGATGGCAGGCCTAGGCCACTGGGCTTGGGGTAACAAGCCCTGGCCTTCCTTTGAGGCCTCCTGAAGGCTCCTCCACCACAACTGACACGCCACCAGGGACGTGGGCTCACACGTGCACCATCACAGCCCAACTGCGTGATGCCCCCTACCCCGAAGACCCCGGGCCCTGAGCCGTCAGAGGACAAGTTCCAGTTTGTTCTGGGACCTCAGCCATTGATCCGGCTTCTTGTACACAGCAGGATCTCAATAACCACGGAGTGACGGGATTAATAAGAGGAAGCCCGTGCTTCTGGGGCCCAGGGTGACCCTGACACGTCTCTCTGCCCCTGGCTCTCCGTTCTCACTCACTGCCAAGTCTGGACTCGCCCTCTCTGGCCCCAGCCACATGCTGCCTGTGCTCAGCTCATGGTGACTGACACTTCCCGGGCGGCAGGACTGGCGTGTTGGCAGCAGGCACCCGTGTGACGGATGGCCCTGCGTCGAAGGCCATTTCCAGTTCATTCCCTGGAAACTGAGACTTTCTGGGAAGGAGGACTGTGGGTCCTCCACTCCGTGTTCCCCATGCATGCTCTGCTGCTCAAACCAGAGCCCCTGGCCACCCCTCCATGGGCTTGGGGTCCATGCAGAGGGGCCAGGTGCTCAGGGAGTGAATGAGATATTCCTCACATTTCCCTTTTCCCATCCAGCCACTGTCCCCCCTGGCCAGAGTCCTGTCTTCCCAGGGCTTCTGTCAACTATCATGGGGACTCAGTGGCTCTGTGCTCTCTGTGTGTGACCCCTGACCCCAGGCGCCACGACGGTTCCACTGCACAGGTGGCCGGTGTGGCTCAGGACTGGGCAGGTGGCACCGTCTCCCTCCAAAGGCCCTGCTCCAGCTAGGAGGCACCGGATGGGGTGGAAAGCTAAGGAAGTCACCTCTGGCTTCTTAGTCCTCTGCCCCACGTGGGTGCAGGACAAGGGTTCCACCTCCTCCAGTGGGTCCCCTGTGGTCACTAAGGGCACAAGCTGGGCGGGGGTCACTGCGGGAAGGCCAAGCCAGGACCCCGGCAGAGGCCAAACCATCGCTTGTCTCACACGGCTGGTGTGCAAAACTGTGGAGAGGCCCTAGTGCCTTAGGCCGTGCGACTGCAGCAGGTTCCCGCCTCTTCCAGGGCTCAGTCCCCCACAGGTCATGACCAGCTTGGCCTGCCTGCCCTCCCCAGGCCCTGGGTGACCAGTGACAGATGGCGCTTGGGGCGAGAAGCCAGGAGCAGTGGGGTCTTATCACGAGCTCTGCGAGCCCAAGACATTCCCACGAGAGTGGACACAGGGACCAGGAAGCAGCTGCCCCGGGGACCTCTGCTCCCCCTACAGCCGGCCCTGACCCCAGGGCCCAGGAGCCCGGGCTGTGGGCTGTGGCTTGGCCGGGGCCACCCCAGCGTCGGAAAGGGAGTTTACAGGAAGACTACAAGTTACCAGAAAGAACAATAAATTAATATAATGGGGCTGCTTGGCTGGTGACAAGGGACAAAACATGTGGTCCAAAAGAGGCCCACGTGGGGCTGTCGGCAGGATGAATGAGAAGGCGGAACGGAGGCGGGGAAGGACAAGGATGGGGCTGCAGCGGCCGCCATCCTGGGCCCCTGCCTGCCCTCCTCACCCAAGAACCGGTTCCCTCTCTTCCTTCCCCAGCTGCTCCACCCCCAGCTCCCGACCCAGCCCTCTGTCCTGGGCTTCCGCTGCCCTGGACACCTAGGGCACCCTCAGCAGGCCGCGCCGCAGGCACCTCTCATTCGCTCTTCACAGCCCGCTTCATCTACCCATTCATTCAGCAAGTGCTGCCTGTGTACATACGGTGTGCCAGGACACAGCATGGTTCCCAGGGAGGACACATGGCCCTCAGGAGCTCACGGGTACACGGGGAGGCAGGGGAGCCGTTTGGCAGCAGGACAGCCCTTGACACGCCAGGCCGGCCGTGAGGGGCCCAGCTTGCCGGATGGCGAAGGGCATCAGGGACGGTGTCCTGAAGCCACAGCCTAGAGGGTCCACGGTGTGTGAGCGAGACCAGGGCAGTGGGCAGAGACTGCACGGGAGGGGCAGGCACATGTGGGGGACTTCCAGTGCCTGGGCACAGTGGGGTCAGGGGATGAGCGGGCCGGAGGCGGAACTGATCTGGGATATGTCCCCTCAGGAACTGCCTGGCCTCCGGACAGCAGGTGGCTCCTCCAGCCAGCAGAAGTGAGGGCGAGGACAGGCCACGCCCGCTCACTGGGATGACAGGCAGGTGCATCTCCCAGCGTGGTCCTAGGGTTTCCGAGAGTGAAGCGAGGACGTTTAGAACAGTGCTGAGCAGGCTCCTGGGGGCAGCGGGGGGCGGGGGGGGTGGGGAGAGGGGAATGGAGATTCTGAGAGTGTGAACCTCAGGGGCTCGCCAGGAGGGCGCTGGACCCAGGTCCCCATCTGTGGGCTCCCCAAACTCAGGAAGAATCCAACTTAAATTGAAGACAAAATGAAGCGGCCAGGACAGCTCCGAGTGACCTTGAGTGAGACCAGAATGAAGCCGCCTCAGCTCCTGGGCGCAGGTAGCCTCAGGAGTCTCGGCTGGGCCCACTGACCATCAGCTGTGGGTGGCCCTGGGAGCACAGAGAAGCAGAGACCGAGCCAAGGCGGTTGGCTCTTGAGATAGGCATCATAGGCTAGACATGACTCAGGGCGTGTGGTGGCCCTGAGTCCTGGAGCACTGTGGATGCAGAGCTGGAAGACATACATGGCAGGCAGCATGTGGCCGTGAGGACGGGAGGAGTAGTCAGGAAGGTCCCCAAGGATGGGGGACACAGCCTGAGTTACTCCCTTGCTGGTTAAGTTGAGGGCACGGAGTGGGGGCAGGGCAGGAGGCTGTTGCCTCTGAGAGCATGGAGTTTGCGCCCTATGACACGAGGCTGCCAGGATCCCAGGAGCAAAGGACGGTCGGAAGGCCAGGGAGACGCACAAAACCAAGGGGCTGGAAGGTGACCTTTAGGGCAGGATGCCAGCAAGGAAGAGAACAGGAGCTTGGCACGCAGAGCAGAGAGGGACAAGCAGGTCACAGAGTTTGGGGGGAACAGATGGCCTGGCCTGTTTGTACCCTGGTCAGAGCTGGAAGGGGGTCCTCATGGTGGGGGCCTTGGTGGCAACAGAAGAGGAAAGACATGGAACAGGAACAGGAAGGAGGCGGGGTCCTGTACAGGCTTCTCATGAGGTGTGCTAGTGTGCGGGCGCTGTCTCCCTTAGGCCATGGCGGCCACTTTAGTGACACGGTACAGAGGGACAGGGCAGCGGGGCAGGTAGGAGTGGGTACCCAGAGTCCAGCGTGGAGCCCAGGGCAGGGATGACCACCCAGGGGAAATACTGCTGTCTGGAGCTTGGCTTTCTTCCTAGTTATTTGGGGGAAACATTCCCCTATCTGGAGAAAGACGATGGTAAGGAGAAAGCAGGGGGCTTCATTGGAATCTGCGGAGGATGTGGGGCTTCAGAGGCGGAATTCAGAAGCGCTGCTCTGGAGTGGAGGTGGAGGGGGTGCCTGAGGGGTTGCTAGTCGGCTTCCTGTCGCGATAACACGTACCCGAGATTATCAACTGAAAAAGAGAAGAATGACCTGGGATTTGGAGGCCTACTGCCTTTGGCCTATGATGAGACAGTGTGTCCAGCAGTGTAAAAGAGATCAAGGACTGATGTCCTACCCTCCCCTTCAAGGGCCTGTCCCCCGTGACCTGGAGACCCCCTCTAGGCTCCAACTCTTAAAGGTATCACCACCTCCAGAGAGCACCCAGCTGGGGACCCAGCCTTGAGACGTGGGCCTTCAGGAGACGCATAAGCCCCAAACTTCCTGCAGAAGGAGATGGACGGGTCAGCCCTGTGAGTGCTGGGGACTGAGAGAAGGGCTGGAGCAGAAGCGGACTGGGGGAAAGATGCTGAGTCCAGTGTGGGGCAAGC
Source organism: Ctenodactylus gundi (assembly GCA_004027205.1). Taxonomy (NCBI): domain Eukaryota; kingdom Metazoa; phylum Chordata; class Mammalia; order Rodentia; family Ctenodactylidae; genus Ctenodactylus; species Ctenodactylus gundi. The sequence goes on along the minus strand of PVKB01001242.1, from coordinate 353,536 downwards.
AGTGGCCAGGTGGATGTACGGTGAAACGTCCGGCGACGTCTCGGTCTGGGACTGTAGGTAGACCAGGGCTGTGGAGCCGTCCATTCAGAACCCCTTCTAAAAGTTCCCAGAGAGAAAGAGGGGAGCAAGGAGGTAGGATGTTCTGTGGCCATTCGGGGTACTTCTCTGATGCCCCACTGGGTTCCTTGCCCATTCTGTGCCCCCTGGCTGGTTCACCGCGTGGGCAGGCCCAGCACACAGGCTGGTGTGGGTTAGAGCCAGGTTGTCCCAGGTGCTCTAGGTGTACCCATTCCACACAACAAAACCGGAGGAGGCCATCACCAATCCCCTAACATACTGGAAGCCGCAGTAGGGAGGGCCAGGAGCTGTCCAAGGTCACCTGGGAGGGAACCGCAGAGGAGGGCTTGCGCTCCAGGCTGGCCAAGTCACATCCTCGGCTCGGGCTCAGGTCCCAAGGACACCTGCCACCCTGCCAAGCCCCAGGTGGGCAGGAAGGGCTGCTGAGCTTGTGCTCTGCCCATTCCTCCTCACCTCCTGCTGGTGTGGACTGTCCACAATGCAAGCTGTCCCCAGTACAGTGACCCACGTCCCTGTGGTCAGCCACACATGCCGTATTTATCCTCTGAAAGTCAATGCTTCATTTCCAGGTGAGACAAACAGCGAGAGGAGAGTCCTCTGGTGGCCTATCCAGATGACCTACAGGCCAATCAAAATGCCCGCCCATTGCCATCCAGCCCATGTGGCCACACAGGTGGTGAAATCCAGAGCCTTGCCTGGCACCGCAACCGCCTTCGCATCCCTGAACCTGCCCCGATGCCCGCCGCTCTCCTGGTGCCTCCCACGGGGCTTGTACCTTCTTCCCGCCCGTCTCCCACGTCAGCCCTCCTCCATCACCCGAGCCCACGCGAGCCCTGAGTAAACACCTCCTCCTGAGGCTCAGCTTTCCTTTTACTCATATGGGGAAAATATTTCCCTGTCCAGAAGAAAGATGGTCCTGGGGAGAGAGGAGGCAGCTTAGCTTGTAGCAAGAAGCACTTCTGAGTAGGCACCAGGGAGTCCTCGGAGGAGTGGCGAGGCTGCCGGGCTCCGGCAGAGGCCTAACCGGGTGGGAAGGCACAGAGATTTCGCGTGGACCGGCCTCCACACTGGGAGACTTTGGGCCACTGCCAGCACTTTTCAGTGCGCCTTAATTTTCTCCTCTAAAAATGCACTGATGGCGTCAGTGTGGACAGTGGGGTTATAGCAGACAAGATGGGCAGGAATCTGAGCCAGGCGGGCTGAGGGCAAACTTGTAGGGGCTGAATTGTTCCTCCCCAAACTCATGTCTACTTGGAACCCCAGAACGGGATCTATTTGGAAACTGGGACTCTGCAGGTGTCATTAATTAAAATGAGATAATACTGAGCTACGGTGGGCCTTAAAAGACCCATGCAGGGTCCTAACGAGAGAGCCAGGTGAAGACACAGACACACAGGAGAGAAGGCCAAGTGACAACAGAGCAGAGGCTGGGCTGATGCGCGTCCAGGTCAAAGGCAGTCAGGGCGGTTGTAAATCTTGGAAGCCGAAGCCCAGACAGAAGCACAGGATGGATTCTCCCTCGGTACCCCCTGAAGGAACCAACTTGGCCAAGACCCGGATTCTAGACTTCTGAGTTCCAGAGCTGTGAGGAAATACCTTTCTTGTCTTTAAGCTATACAGTTTTGGGTAATGTGTTACAGCACCCACAAGGAAATAAATAGAGCTGGTAATAAAGTGGGGGAGGATGCCTCTTCAATCCTAGACCAGTGGGGCTGACTGAGGGGCACGGGAGGGAGACCAGCCTCTCCTGGCTTACTTCTCACTCACACCAAACCTTGAAGAGGCAGGAAAAGCAAGCGGAGTACACTTCCTGTTTCAGCACCAGTGCCCTTCTGCGACATTCCTCTCTCCCCAGGATCCATGGAACACCAGCAGCCCCAAAGGCAGGTGTAGGAGCTGGGAGCCTGGGCAGAGCCCGGGCTTGGCGGGGCTGGGGGGGAGGGGCCTTGCTGCTGGCTGCACAGAAGTGGCAGTGTCATATGGCGATGCCATGTGCCTGGCTTGCATGTGACTCATCGTCCAGCTGCCACTAGGTTGCCCCAGCTTCTTCTCCATTAGGGTCACCACTTAGCAAGCGTCACGGCAGCATTCCATGGCTGGAATATGGTTTGTGCCTCTCAAAATCCACGCTAGTGCTTAATCTCTACTGCGGGGTATGAAGAGGATGGAAAATCGTTCTGAGCGGTGCTTAGGGTGGGACTCTGGGAAGTCAACAGGACAGAACAAGGTCACTGGGGTGGAGCCCTCACGACTGAATCCAGGTGGTTTTATAGGAAGGAGGATACAGTCTAGAGCATGAATGCATACGCGGGCACGCACGCACGCACGCACACACACACACACACACACACACACACACACTATCCTTCATCTGCCACATGGTAGCCTACACTAGGGGTCCCCAACACTCAAACCATGGGCTGGTATCACAGAACTGGGCCACAGAGCAGGTGCAAAGTTCTGTCTGTATTTACAGCCACTCCCCATCATTCACATCACCCTCTGAGCACCACCTCCTGGCAGATCACTGTTGGCATGACATTCTCTACCATGAACAGTACACGGGCAGGGTCCAAGCCGTGCACTCCTCATGAGAACCTCATGCCTGACAGTCTGTGCGGGAGCAGAGGTGGTCATGCCGGCACCATCCACCTCTCCACCTGGTTTACGGAAAAACTGTCTTCTAGTGGCAGAAAGGTTGGGGCCCGCTGTCCTACACTGTCTCGCGTCACTACCAGCAAGAAAGCCTCCAGCAGAAGTGGCCTCTCCTAGTCGCTCCCTTCTCCCGCCTTAGGCTGTGAAATGTTGGGGTTTCCAGCTCTCCCCTGTGCCCCCTCGCCTCCCCCACAAGTTTCCTCGATGAGAACATCCACTGTCCCGGTTTCAGCACCTTGCGACTGTGCACGCTGCCCAAATCTTTAACCCCAACTTCTTGCCTGAGGAAGTCAACTGTATTTTGATGAGCTCCACACTCACAAGTTTAAAATACCCACAGCTGGACTCAGGTCTCTGCAAACTTGCAGACCACTCTCGTTTAGTTAGTGACAGTACTGGCCAGTGTCACCCACGCTAGAGACACGGTGGCCTCCTTGCTCCCTTCTCTTCTCTGCCCCCAGGCCAATCACCCACTATCTACCTAGGCCTCAAGGCCAATGACCATGTGTGATGCCAGCTGTAGCCCTGCTCCATTTTGGTTTAGAGACAGGATCTTGCTGAGTTTCTCAGGCTGGAATGAAACTTGTGATCTTCCTGTCTCAGCATCCCAGAGTCCTGGGATTACAGCCTGAGCCACCTGCCACGTTTGTCCCCTAAGCAGCCCTTACACTGCTGGCTGATCTGCTCTGTCTCCTTTGTCTCTGCTCTGGTTTCTGTCTGCCAGGCTCTCACAGGCTTCCGGCCAGCCACCCTTGGCCTGATCTGCCTCATGAAAGGGATTTCTAACCTATTTCTAGCTCAGAATCCTTCACAAAACCCCACAGAGTGTACAGTAAGATGCTACTTTTAACAAGGACCCCTGAGTCCCCTCTCAGTGAGCCAGACATCTGGTGAACATCCTCGAAGTATTAATGAGATGGAGGAACTTGATAACTTGTGTATTCCTGAGATCTAAGCCACTCTCCCGTCACTGGGACCCCATACCTGGCACCCACCCCTTAGAGGAGGAGAGGTCTACTTTGTCTCCTGCCTCAGAGGCCTCAGTCTGTGCGTGTCTGACCAGCAGTGGCAGAAGGACATGGCGGCGGACCTAGCCGAAGGTAAGGTGTTCATGACATGGCAAGACAGGAAGCAGAAAGTGAGAGGGGGGAGCCAGGGACACAAATTCACCCTTCTAGGTCACCCCCACTCACTCGTCCTGCCAATAGGCTGCACCTCCTCACAGCTCATGAAATTGTCCATGGTTGAATTCATAGGTGAACCCCAGGCCCAGCGACCTTCCAACAGCAGGGTGCTTACGGGAGACACTTCAGACTCAAACCATAGTACTGACCAAACCACATGGCCTGACCCTGGGCCTTCGCTCTGGTCCACCCTGCCTGATCCCCCTACTGATGGCCGCTGGGCAATCTCCATGGTGGCTGAGGTACGTGTCTTGTTCAATGCATGACCTCCACTGTGTCCTTTTATCATATGTATTCAAGGTGGGATCAAAAAAAGGTGACCATTTAAATTAAAAATTTCAGCACAGTACAAGACACACTGTCACGAATCTCCCTCAAATCCTCCCCTTCACTCTGAGCACACGTGCCCCATTGTTCCTGCCACTTCCTGAGGCAGCTCTGTGAGTCCCCTGTCCCGAGTGGCCTTAGTCACACAGTCCTGGCTGCCTTCATGTCCTGAGTCAATCCAGAACATTGATCTTTCACGATCATTGGGGGAAGAGCCAGAAGTTGCCCCGTGCCAGATCCAGTGAATGCGGTGGCGAGGACACACTCACTGTACCTGGTGTTTTTATGAGCCTGGCAGCAGCAGTCACTGAATTTTTGATCACAAAATCTTGGTTTGATCTTGTAAAGACACTCATGAAATAGGACTTAGAGAACATCTTCTGGGAGGACCCCGGCCACAGCTGGGGATATTCTTGCTAGTTACAAGACGCCACTAGCTTTCTGGGTAGAGGCCAGGGAGCCTACTGAACACCTACGGTGCACACAGTGGGGACCCCAACAAAACACTGCTGACCCACGTCAACAGCGCCGAGGCCAAGGCAGCCTAGGCTGGACCCAAGCTTGCCTTGGGCCTGCCACTGGGTAGGCCGTGTGTGTGCGTGTGCGTGTGTGTGCACGCTGAGGGAACACGCCCACTCCCTGAGAGTGGGATTCAGTCGTTTCTCCCAGCAGAAGGCCCAGGCCGTCCAGGAAGCCTTTGGGTCATCTCCCTGGCCCCAAACCAGGTGGGAGCTGAGGGCACCATCCTCCTAAGAGGAATGGGGTTCCTCCAGGAGCCAAGGAGGATGCAACCAACTTAGCTAATGAGTGGCCGGGCAGAGATCACGTGCCAGACGATGGACCTACCCCTTCCTGCCAACACCAACTGCCAGCAAGTCTGATAATTAGTCCCGTAGAGGCAGCTGCTAAGGGGACAGTTTTTTTCCAAGGAGATGGGGGGCTGAGGAACTCGCGCTTATCCTGGCAGAGATGAAGCCTGCGTCTCGACTTTGTTACTTCTCAGAGAGGAAAGGAACCTCACATCCCGGTGGTCCCAAGGCCAGAGAGAGTGTTTAGACACATCCTCTTCAATCCCAGGCTTCTCAGAGACAGGGGACCGGCCAACGAATTCTCTTGTAGCACAGCAGTGTGTCCAGACAGGCACTTAATAAGAACAAGTGGGCCGGGCCTGCTGGCACAGGCCTTCATCCCAGTCACCTGGGAGGCTGAGGCAGGAAGATCGCAAGTCTGAGTTCAGCCCAGGGAATTTTAGCGACTTAATGAGACCCTGCCCCCAAAACCAAAACCAAGACAGTGAGCTGGGGATGTAACTCAGTGTGGAGGCCCCAGGTTCCATCCACAGTAGCACGGGGGGAAAACAGGACCAGTGTAATTGATCACTTAAGTGCTCTCTCTCCTTTTCCAGGTTCTGGTTTCATGTGCGGCCCACTGGGTCCTCTCCCTGGAGGCCCGATCGCTCCTGCCTTCCTCCAGATCTCTTCCTCAGTCCTCCAAGGAAGCCTCGATCTCTGCAAGACAGTGACCTCGTCACAAGGCCCAGGGAAGTCCTCCGTCAGTGGCCCCTTCTTTGGGACATGGGACACACTGATCACTGTATCCCAACTCAGTTCCTCCGCATCCCTGGCCCGGCAGCCAGGGACACAGGCAGGCCAGAGGCCAGGGCACACCTGGGGTCCCAGAAGGCGAGACAACACCCACCACACAGGGAACACCCTGCTGGCAGTTTGCCTAGCCATCGAGCAGTGGCCGGCTACACAGGTTTGTGCCCCCAGCTGGAGGGTAAGCGGCCTGGGACACAGGCTCTGAGGCCCTCTGGGGACACGCCTCCCTGATTCCACAGCATCCTGCTGCCCGGCATCATCTGGGGGGTTGGCGCTCCTCTTTACCTGCAAAACCCATCTGCCAAGGTGCTCTGGGCAGCCACCAGGGCTACACCCAGGACGAGATGTCATCAGAGCACTGGCCTGGAGGGGACCCACTTCTCCACCCACCGTGGCAAACCAAGGAGCCATCCTGAGAACCTCCATGCCCTCCGCCTGCCGCCTTGGGGTCCCCAAGGAAGGGCCGCTCTCTGAGACTCTGCCCCCAAATAAGGGTCATTACTGCTAATGCCTTTTCTTCCCCATCTGCTGGGATTGTTTACACTCCACTTGCTAATTAGAGACTAATTAGCTGGTGCTGAAATTCATCACTTTCCAAACACAACATGGCAGCAGGAAGAGCGCAGCGTGGCGGGCAACATCTGCACCTCCGCTAGGAGCCAGGGCGCCATCGCTCCTCGCCCCTGGACCCCCTTCCCTGCCGGCTCCCTCCTCTTCTTCATCCTCCTTCCAGGAAGTTCCCAGGACACTCGGGCTGCCCAGGTTTCACTCCGCATCCTGACCACGCACCAAGCAGCACACACTACCTCCTGTGTTCCGGCAGAATGAATGAATGCAGGGAACGGATGAATGATGAATGAATGAATGAATGAGGACCAGCCCACTAGACGCAACAGAAGGCGCGGGGAGGGGGCTGCAATTAACCAATGGGTGAGCAGCTTGCTGCCCGGGATTCGAGGGAGGATGACGCTGGAGGCGAGGGAGGATGACGCTGGAGGCATTGTCCAGGCCCTGGGGTCCTGGGGATGAGGGTTCCCGGGAAAGGGTGGCACTAATGGGCTCATTGGGGTCAGGCCTGGCCGCAGGAAGGCCTTGTGGCCCTGGGCAAGGAGGCGCAGGGCCAGAGTCGGGTTTGGGAGGAAAGGCGGATGAGAAGGACAGAAGCTAAAGTCACCAAAGGAGGGAGCGGGAAGACGGGTGGAGAGAGAGGAAGAAAGGTCACGCGGGATCCTTGGGGACATGGAAGTGGGAGAGACCTCTGTGGCCTGTGGACTGCGAATGTCTGTTGCCTGACCCCGAGAGCGGGACCATGGGGCCCGACCTCCCTTCCTCTCATCTCGACAGCGTGGATGCCACCCCCAAAGGTCTCTTCTTCCAATTAGGTGCGGGCAGCAGGGCAGGCTCCCGGGCTCCCGGCATCCTATGGGCCTCCTCGTGGGGGTGCCGAGGTCTGTGATGGCCAGCCAGGATTGGAGAAACCAGGAGGAGAGAAGCACTCGGCCTCCACAGGGCAGCCTCACCCACACTTCCAGGAAGACCCGGGCCGCCCCAGGGCAGCCACCACGCGAGTGGGGCAGTGGAACGTCACCTCTGCCTCTCCTCTAGTGACATCCTCCAAAATGCTACTGACTCTCCCAGGCCTGAGCAGTGGCCAAAGGAAACCTCAGCCCCATGCCCTGGCAATGAGCACAGGCTCAGCCTCCTGTGCTAGTGGGTTCTGTGCCCAGCTCCACAGCCCCCATAAAATAAGGACTGTGGGAGCCACAGCCACTGCGGCTGAAATCCTTTCCTGCCACGACCTTTCTCCGTGGCCTAGGGCATGCTGCACTGCTTTTCTGAGCCTGGACGTGTCCCTGGACAATGGGGGCGTGGATACCTGCCTTGAGGGGCTGATGCCGGGGCAAAAGACAGACTCACGGTCTAGCACCCACCTGCTCCTCAAGAGGCACGTGTCGCACTGCTGCTGGGTGGGATGCTCTACGGCCTGGCTGTTTGCTGGAGAGCACACGCTGTCCCCTCCCTTAGTTCTTACACGCTCATGCTCATCACCCACTCTCCAGGACAAAGGGAAACACCTAGACTGCTCCATCTGCCATGTCCCTGGTGCCAACACTCCCCTCATGGCTGACCACTGGGACATCAGGGAAGAGAGATGCACAGCACGCTGCCACCTATGGGTCACCAGAGCAAGGGCCTGGAGCAGAAATCCCTCTACCTACAGACAAGGCCGGCAGGGAGCTGATCCGTCTCATTGAGCCCCTGAGCACGGAGAAGCTTGGACAATATGTAATCGTCGTCCACGGGTGGATCTGCCTCTGTGTGGGGCGGATGGAGAGGGCAGCTGGGAAATCCATGCCCTCCACGAGGCCACGCCCACCCACCCAAGCATCCTTCCTCCTGCGTCCCCACCTTCCCCCCATGCTAGCCTGAAACATCTCCTCTGACTACCACTCACGTTCCCCACTCTGTCCATGACGGACCTGGGTCCCCATCCCTGCCCTGCCAGGCTCACAGGCAGAGTGCGCCCAGGCCTGCCTGCTGGCCCTCCTGCCAAGCATGCACCAGAATTCCCTGCTAGAACACAGCTATGCAGTGTCTGCCCTGGTATGCAGGTGGGGCCTATACATCTGCATTTCTAGCAACTCCCCAGGTGGCAATGCTCTTGCCACGGGTCCATGGACTGTTCTCTGAGAATTCAGGGAGAGCCACTAGCAGAGGTCATGGTGTCAGGGGGCGAAGAGTGACTGAGCTGGCATGCAGAAGCCTCCAGTATTAAGGAATCGGAGGCCTCTCCACCTCCAGGAAGGGCTCCTCCACACCCTGGTGCTCTCCAGGGTGAGCATAAGGGTCAGTCCGAGCCTTGGGTGGGACTCGGTTTCCTCCCTCTCCTCTCCTGTTCATGCTGTCCAAGTCCCCAGGCTATGCTACCTGGGGGTGTCCCCTCCCTCAGTGGCAGTGTCAGGCGAGCCAGTACCTGGGAGGCATGGATGGGGCTGGCCAGGTAGGCCACAGACAGACAGCTGGGGCTGATGGCTGTTGCCCCACAAGCAGTGGGAACCTGCCCACCCCTTAGGCTGATGGAGGAGGCCACAGGATACTCACCCCTTTTCCAAGCAAGGTACCCAGAAGTCCTTCCCATGGCCAAATGAGGGGGGGGGGGACCTAGCCACACAGAAACAGTTTTTGTCTCACCTCCTGGACCCACTGGAGATAGGTGATAAGAGTCCATTGGGGCCTCTGTCAAATGGAGAGTTCCAGACAAGGTGGGAGATGTTGGCAACCATGGCCCAGCCTCCTCCCCGCTCCCCAGCTGCCCCACCTGGCTGACTGGCCCCTCTAATCTCCAGGCCTCCTGAATAACTAATCCCTGTAATGGGATCAGCATCTTGGTCCAGCACCTCGTTTACATAAGGGGATGGGAGGCCTACCCCCAACAGCAGGGGCAGGAATGAAATCAGGGGTGCCCCAGCACTGACAGATTCTGGGGGTGGTGAGGAATGGTCTGTGCATGGCGCTGGATGGAGCCTGCAGCTCTTAATAACGTGCGTGCGTGCGTGTGTTTGTGTGTGTTTATGTGTGTGTGTGGCACGCGAGCATGCACAGGCGCCCAGCACTCTCAGTTAATACTCAGCCACAGATATTAATCCCTTTTTATGCAAAGAGGCAATGGATTGTAAGTCCCGAGACATCAAACGTGAAAGCTGGCCAGGCTCCTGCCAGCCCCCACCTCACCCCTGCCAAGTGGACGCTGTCTGTTAATGAGGGAGATGGCCCGGGAGGCCATCAAAGCACATTTCCAATCTGTCGATTTTGTTCCCGGGGCCTGGGAGCTGTCCCCACCCCACCTCCCTTCCCATGTGACTCCCCACCCCCACGCTTCCATCTCCCGGAGTGGGGCCTACTGACCCACTCCTAGGGTGTGTTTCATGGGCTCCAGATCTGCTAATGGAGAGGCAGGTAGCTGCCCGGTGCTGAGGGACTGAGGGACGCTGGAAGAGCGACTGTAGGTCTGCTGGGGCCACCGAGCCTGAGCAGGTGCAGACGTGTCCAGTTGGGGACCAAGGAAGACAAACCCAGCCCTGGCGGGGAACAGGTCCCCCAAGCCCAGAAAGATTCATCCCAGAGGGCCAGTTCTGCAACATGCCTGCTGGGTGCGCTGACTCAGTTTCCCCACTTTGCACTCACTGTGATCTTTTGTTGTCTGACCAGGGGGCACCCCAAGTCCCTCTTAGCAGCAAAAATGGGAAGTAGTATCGGAGAAAAACAAAACAGCTCCACCCACAAGCCCAGGCTCGCTGGGCACAGGGTGTCCAAGGGTTCCCACTTCTAGAAGAGGGTCCAGCTGCAGCAGATGCAGCCAGAAGCCAGCCTCTGGACACCCCAACAAGGGACTCTCCAGCCTGCAGGGCATGCGGGTCCTGTTCTTTGCCACTCTGATCTGTGCACACCCTGGAGCATAGGCTCCTCTGTCCCCCAAGAGGACAGGAACAGGTGGCCTTAGAGGAGACCAGAGCAAGGGGTGGCCACCACCATCTGGAGCAGCGCCAGGCTCTCCTCCCTTGGCTCTTCTGGAAGCCCCAGACCCAAAGGTAAGAGCCAACAGTTCGCACCTGACTCTACCCCTAAAATCGCCTGAGGAACTAAGAAGTAGCCTTGCGGACAGTTCCTTGTCACTTGAAATTTGTCTGGCCATCACTCACTGGACAGGCTGCACAGGCCCCTTTGAGAGGAGGATCAGCCATGAGAAGCGAGTGTCTGCCGTGCCTGGGCGGTCACCAGGGGGAGAAGTCGGCCAGGAGTGGGCAGAGGCTGGGGATTAAGCTCTTAGCTGCACTCAACTTGCTCTGCTGAGCACAGCCGGGTGGGGACAGGGAGGCTGGCTGCGTGGGGTGGGAGGTGGGGGCTGATGGAGAGGAGAGAGGCCCTAGCCGGGAGCTGGGAGCTGGAGCAGGCCTCTAGTGACAGCTGATGTCACAGCACCGGGGTCAGGAGGCGCGTGGTTCACATGGGAACCTGCTGTAGGCCAAGCTGCGCCCCATTGAAAGATAGGCTGAACTGGGCACAGGGCTGTCACCCCAGCACTCTGGGACACTGAGGTGGGGAGATGACGAGTTCAAGTCTAGCTTGGGCCATGTGAGTGACTTAGGGAGATGCTGTGTCATAATTAGGACTAAGAAATGGGCTGGGGATGTAGCTTGGTGTGAAGGCCCTGGCTTGGGCCCCCTGTAACCCACACAGACACAGACACAGACACACAGACACACAGACACACACACACACACACACACACACACACACAAAATCTCTCTCTCTCTCTCTTTTTACTGTACTGGGGATTGAGTCATTTCCAGCCTACTATTTAGTTTTTTGCTTTGGATACAGGGTCTTACTAAGTCACGAAGTTGCCCACCGGGCTGCACTTGAACTTGTGATCCTCCTGTCTCAGCCTCCCCAGAGGGCTGGGATGATGACAGGCCTACACTTGGCTATCAACACACTTCTCTGGGTCTAGCTTTAGTGCCTCCTGCTGTACCGGTGACGCAGTTGTGCCTCAGGAGAATCCTGTGTCGCTCCTCTGACCTTCCTTGCAGAACCTGGGCCTAGGTATGATGTTTATAGTTATATCTGTTTGACAGATGGGGAAACTGAGGCAGGTTGGGGGGTAAGCTTGGGGCTCTCAGGCCATTGGGAGCAGAGATGCAGACCCAGCCCAGAGCTGTCTTCTGTTCCTGCCTCTCCCTTCTGTCCACTTACTCTGTCCCCTACCTCAGACCCAAGATGACAGGCAGGACCTCAAGTCATTGGTGGCACTATGTTCCTCACCGCTCCTAGAACAGGAGCCAAGGTCCCCAGCATCCCTGCCCCAGACCAGGGTGTAGGCACCGTGCGCAGGCTCCCAGTGCCCACCCACATCCCCAGACGCCTGTGCGGGCAACCCTGCCCACCAGCCTTCACCTGTACCTGTGGTCTCTGTCCAGCGTGCTGCCAATGGCAGGTGCCAGGCACCCTATGAGGGGCCTCTGCCAGCTGCTGCCCCGCCTTGCTGTGGGGGCACAGACTCAGCCCTGGCTGGGGGCAGTGCCTACAGGGTGTAGTGGGGGCCTACTGGGCTGTAGTGTGGGGACCACACTGACTGCCAAGGGCTGTGTGTCCTTCCAAAAGATGGAACAGTGCCAGAACCTGACTCTCGCGGCTGCTGAGTGGACAGAGAGGTAAGGACAAGATCCAGGCTGCAGGTGACACCCGAGGGACCAGGGCCAGCTCTTCCAGCACACTGAACATGTGAACGCCTCATTGGCGGACTGACCCGCTGCCTCCTGGCACCCCTGACACCACACTGCCCATTCCCCAGTAAGGCCCACTGAGGCCCACGGTGAGGCCAAGTGCCCAGCACCCACATCAGGGTTGGGATCAAGGTCTGACACCGCCCTTGGCCTCTTCCTGCCTGTGGGCCCCAGGACAGCCTGGAACCTCTGAGTCTCCGCTTCTGCGGCTAACGTGTCCGACAAGCACGGACGATCACACCCCCACTGGGGCACTGGGGGTTGTCGGGTCAACAGGATTAAAGGAATCAGAGCCTGCGAGGTTCACGACACCAGCTGCTGAGTGTCGCACAAAGGTGAGGCTGCATTCTGGGGTCCTCGGCTCCCGGAAACTCTGGAGTGCTCAGGTGAGCAAGCCCTGTCCCAGGAAGGAGGTGAGCTGGCCTGGCACGTTGCCCGCAGCCTGGGTCCAGCAGGGTCCATGCCTGGGCCATCTGAGGCACATTCCAGGAAGTGGCGTGGGTCACAGCTCTAGGGCTGTCCCTCCTGCAGGGCAGGAAAGGTCCTCACCCCCTCAGTGTCTTCTTCCAGGGCCCCTGCAGCTATACAAAAAGGAACAGGCGACCTGCAGCCACAGGCTCACTAACGACACTGCGGAGGGGACTTGCTTCTGCCCCTCACGGAGTGGGACATCCTTCCGAAGGCCCAGCAGCGACAAGCCTGGCTTGGGCCAGCCCCCAGCTCTCCTCTCAAGAGCACCCCTCTTCCTCCAACCCCCAGGAAAGCACAGCAGTGTCTCATGTCCTCTGGGAGACAGCCTCGTCCTCTGTAGCCACATCAGCTACTCACACTGTCCCGTCCCATCCCGCCACAGTCCCCTGGACACACAGCCCCGTCATGGCTCCCTCCTCCCATGCGGGGGGTCACTCGTGAGCACAGGTATCCAACGTGTCGGCCTGCAGGGGATGCACTAAGTAAGGAGGAATTATCTTGGGCCACATACACATTGAGAAAACGTGCACGTCTGTTAAGCGCCTGTTTTCACGGGCACACATGTATGCAGGCAGGTTGAAATACTGTTACCAGGAATCGTGTCTTTTCACTCACGGACCGCCCGCCGAGTGAAGTGAAATCTGTGTGGGTTTCAGATTCCACTGACCTTGCAAGGCGGGCGTGGGAGGTGGAGTTAGCACTGCGCGTGCCCTCCTCTGCACCTCTATGCGGTCCCTGCTACAGTGCCATGAAAATTAATATGAAAATTCTCTTTCGAAGTCACCCAATAAGCCAGGTGTGGTAGTACACACATGTGATCTCAGTAAAACTAATTCAACGTAAAAAAAGAAAATACATATCTCAGTGTGAAGGTGTTAGGGCCAAACTCCAGTATACACTCTCTCCCTCTCTCTCTCTCTCTCTCTCTCTCTCTCTCTCTCTAATGTCAAAAGCTTATGATCTCAAGGGGCCTCAGCAGCTGACCACGAACTGGATAAAATTGGGAGGGAAACACCCAGCTGCCCAAATCTCCCTTCAATTGATGCTGGCATTACTGTCATAGAAGGTGACGGATTTTGGGGACCCGCCCCTGGGCACAGAGGCAGCCCAAACCTGAGCTAAGGTAGGGCCAGGGAATTGGGCTGGAGCACTGATGCAGCCTTCCTAGCTGGGCAGAGGCAGGAACAGGGGCAGGCCAGCTCGTTCCTCCTTCCTGAGTCCAGCCTGACCAGCTTCCAGCTGGGAGGGTCACAGGACTGGGCCTGTCCCCCAGGACCGCAGGGCAAAGTGGACAGACAGACGTCAGACAGATGGGTGGATAGCTAGGACACTCAGCATTCCCTGAATCAGCTCTGTCTGTCCCAGAATCGTCTCGGTGGGCATCCAACCCGTCCCTCACCCCTAAGGGGAAATGTAGCCTCCTGGGAGGGAGATGGCTTGCATGTGACTTCAAGGACAGCCAGGGCCAAGGCAGGGTGGACAACCACCTCGTCAGGGCCGGCCAGTCTCCCAGCCACCAGGGGCAGGTCCTTCAATGGTGGGAAAGATCCCACCATTGGGCCGGTCTGTGTTCCACAGGGCAGGATCCCCCGGCAGTGCGCCTGCTCAGCAGGCCTTGGTGTCTTATTGGGGATCCCTATCCAAGGCAGCTGCACAGATGAGATGCAGGAAGCCCCCCACGTGACCACCTCCTCCTTCCCCTCTTCCCAGCTGCCCAGCCTGCTGCCCACCCCCACCCACCCCGGTATGCGGGTGGGGCCCAGGCCGCCAAAGGGGGACCCTGTGGGCAGATGTGGCATCTTCTTAAAGTATGGATGGGCAGGAGGGTTACTTGGGAGATTGGGGAGGATTAGAAAGAAGGGGGTGGGGGAGGGTGCCAGGCTGGGGCCAAGGCAGAGAGAGCAGAGAGGAGGGCAGCCACACCTGCGCTGTGGGGACGGAAGCCCTCACCCACCACCCACCTCCCGAGGCTCGGAAGCTGATTAGGAGGGTCACACTGAGAAGTGGCTAGGACAGCTCTGCCATTCCCAGCTGCTCCTCGGCTGATTAATGCCAATTACCGGAAGGCCGCATGGGGCTGTGCTGGGGCCACCCGCTGCCCTCAGGGGTGTCCTGCAGCTGCCCAGGGCGGCCTTGGGATGGTGGGGAGGGTTCCAGTCTCATTCTGCTGACCTCAGGGTGCACCGGGGACAGGACCCCACCTCTCAATATGGGGATGGGGCAGAACTCAGGGAAAGGGTGTCCCAGGCACACGCGGGTGACAGAGAGGGATGGTGGGAGGGCCAGCAGTACCCCTCCCCATGCCAGGCGGAGCCAGGCTGCACCCCACCCCACAGGCAGCGGAGGAAATAATCAATTAATCCATTAGCCGACGTGTGTGTGAACACTGCTCCGGGACTCCTGGCAGCCAATGGCGGGTCAATGAGAACTCTGCCATGGTGTGGCACCTGGGACCGCTGCCCCCTCACCCAGGGAGCCATGCTTAGCGGCTAGGCAGCTCGTGGGGCCTCCGGGGCAGGAGAATGGTAGAATGTGTTGGGCGGTCAGGGCCAATCACACTCCCATCCTCAGTGTGGTAGGGGTCATCCCCTCCGGTCACTGCACAGGCTACATCTCCGATCCCACGTGACCCATATGTCCTTTGCAGTTCTGACACTGTAGGGCCTGTCATCTGGCGGCAAGTTTACATTCCCAAATCGGTGGATTTTTTCAAATGCCCAAACAGCAGAGGGATCAGGGGCCAGAGAGGGTGGGGGCTCCCCTGGTCACAGCAGCAACAGGGCTGGGACACGATCCCAGAGTCTCAGCGTCCCAAATTGTGCTCTTGGCCACCTCCCCACAGAGACAGCCAGGCAGGGCTGCGGGGTCAGGACAACTGTCTCTGCCCTGCCCACCTTAGAGGACCTGGTCTGGCCGCAGTAGTCTCTGCTTGTGGACACAGCTGCCGAGTGACTGAGCAATGGTGCCCGAACCTACAGTGCACACTCCCTTGGGGACCGGACAGAGAACAGGCTTCAGGATGGTGGCCGGAGCAGAACAAACCTTGCTGAGCTGCTGCAGCTGCAGTGATGGTGACACTGAGCGTGTCTGGGCGCCGTGGTTGTGAAGGGTGGGGAGGGCCACCACGGGGGTTGGGGGGGGTCAGGAGGGGGCTGGGGAGCTTGCAACCCCCTCATCCCACCCCCACTTCAGATGCCGAACCCCGACACTAAGAAGGCTGGTGCCACAAAGACCCCCATGTCCTTCCCTGGGGTCACAGGGGGCGCCAGGGACAGTTCCAGATGTTTTTATGAGCTGTGATGGAATCCCCCACCTTCCTCTCCCCACGTTCTGAAGGGCTCCGGAAGATTTGGTTCCTGAGTGTCTTAACAGGGTGTGATCAGAAACACCTGGACTGCTGCTGACGGAAACGTGACGGGTGGCCTCATCCACCGTGTCCATGGATCGCGCACCACGTGGCTTCCGGCTCTTCCTCAAAGTCAGAATGGAAAGGAAACAGTTTGAACAGATCCAGGACAGCGAGGCAGGCTGCCGTGACAGCGCACCTGAAGACACTCAAGAAGAGGACTTCTAGAACCGCTCCTGGAAGCGGGAGGAGCCACGGGACACACGTGGGAGGAGCAGGGAGAATTCCGAGGGGACTCGTGGCAGTGTGTAACTGTTACACTTGCTGGGCTTTGATCATACTGCAAGCTTTTCAGTCTCAATCAGATCTGCCGAATCAGTAGCATTCTGCCTTATGAACTGAGGAAACTGAGGGCGAGAGGTTAAGTCCTGGATCTAATGCCCCGGAGGCAAGGGGCGGCGGTGGCACTCCGTCCTGGGGCATGCGCCCTTCCTGATGCCCAAGGGCCTGGAGAAGCCAGTGGCTCTGGCCTGTGGTGTGACCTGGGCCTCCCGAAGCCCAGTCCCTGTGCCCAGGGCTCCCTGTGCCTAGCAGCATCAAATCCACTCGCTGGCTCCTCTCCAAAGCCCCCCTGCAGCTTCCTGGGCACAAGGTGGCAAACAGTCCCCATCCCTACTGGGGCTGATGCTAAGGGCCGACTGGCAAGGAACAAGGGTCCCAGGGCTCCCCTGTCCCCTATGGTCCTTCCACGGAGTGTGCCCACTGGAATTCCCAGGGCCTAGCTTGGTGCTGCCAGGGCAGCATGATCTGCCCCCTGGGGGTCCTGGGTGGTCCAGCCTGCCCCCGCCGGTGGTCCTGGGTAGCCTGGCCTGCCCCCCTCTGGTGGTCCTGGGTGGCCTGGCCTGCTCCCTGGTGGTCCTGGGTGACCCGGCCTGCTCCCTGGTGGCCTTGGGTGACCCGGCCTGCTCCCTGGTGGTCCTGGGTGGCCCGGCCTGCCCCCCTGGTGGTCCTGGGTGGCCCAGCCTGCCCCAGGGGAAGGACACAGCCTTGGACCTGCCTTGGGGGTGCCCCGGGGGGTGGGTAGAACAGAAGGAAACCGGCCTTCCCCCTCTCGCCAACCAAGGCTCAGTCTCCACATGCCCGCAGCCCTGGCCCGGCCCCTGGGCCCAGCACTGTCCCCTGCGGGGTGGCTTCCCGGGCCGGCCGCTGGCTCAGCCACCCCCTCCGTGTGTCACCACCGCCAGCAGCTGCTGCTGTCAGCTTTCTCCTTCTCGGCACCACTCTGAGTTCCAATGACGACTGGGCTGCGTCCTAATGAGACGCGTCAAGGACTCCTGTCACCATGACGCCACCGGCCCTCTCACTGTTCACCCAGGCACAGGGCGTCAGCAGCCCCCACCCTGGCCCTGTGGCTGGCTGATAAAGGAATGATTTCCCTGCCAAAGAAAAAAACCAGCAAGCAGCAATCTTCCTTCCAAGGGAGCGCTCAGGCTGACAGAGAAAGAGGGGTGAGGAGCAGAGAGGAAGACGGGAAAGGAAAGGGGGAGGCGGCTCCTCCTCCAGGCAGCCTCCCTGAATTGCATTACTGTTGGAAAAATCTCCCCCAGCCTCCTCATTGCTCAGAACCCTGCGTACCCTTGGCCCTTGGGTTTGTATCGGACTCACTTTTAGTTAGGTTATTTGATGCCTCACGCATAGCGCCAAAACCCGATTCCCAGAGTACACGGTGTGCACCAGGCCTTTAAGACCAAGACGCAGCCCCTGCCGCCCAGACCTGAGAGGGCGGGGGGGAAGAGGGTAGGAGGAGCCGCTAGAGGGAGGAGGGTCTGAGGCGGGACGTGCTCTGGGAAGAGGGGCCAGGGCATCACCATGTCCCAGGGTGTGCCCGGTGGGGGGGGGGGTTCAGCAGAGACAAGGGGACAGGGTAAGTAGCAGGGCAACAGGTGACAGAACAGATTTCTGTATTGAAAGGTCATTCCGGCTACAGCCCGGAGCCTGGAGGGGGCACTGGCTCCTCCTAACCCCCTTGTCCCCCCATCCACGGCCACTCTGCTCCAGGCGCTGCAATGTATTTTGCCACCTGCTACATCCCCAACAAGGGACCTTAACCTACCAACCTCTGCCCTGCTGGGAAATGGCTCGATTACTGCAAAACGAGAAGCTGTCCCAGCGTGGACGGATCGGCACCTAATAACAATTAGAGTTGGCTGGACACACGCCGCCACTTGATCGGAGAGATGTGGCGCAGACCAGCCAAGCCGTTGGCACACCCTGAGCAGTGGCACAACCAGGGCGGACACAGGAGGAAACAGGGAGGCCACCGAGCTCACAGCTGTTCCCACTCCCCGCCCGGCCAGCCCCAGCAGCCTCAGCCAGCGTCTCTGTCCCTGGCGTGTTAACAGGACAGGTGTCCATCCGATCAGATCCAACAGGAAATCAGAAACTACCTGGTGTCATCACACAGGAGGCACGGGCTACCGGGCACTGGGGACCGTTGGAGGGGAGAGGCTAAGAAGCCTGGGACTGCAGGGGGTCGGGGAGGAAGTGGGGTTCTCAGGGCCTAGGTGAGTCTCTGATCCACCAGAGCTGACATCCAGAGTCCAACACACCCACTTCCAGGAGGCCGGGGAAGGCAGAGCCAGAGGGTGACACACCCTGGCCTCCTTCGTCCACCTCCTATCAGGTCCACCTTCCGTCTCCTGCCTGCATCTCCTACCGGACCACACGGCCTGACCAGGGAGCCTGGGAAGCCAGGAAGCCAGGCCTGTGCCATTCAGGCCAGAGCCCAGCAAGGCCAAGGAGAGGACATGAGTGACCACAACCCAGGAAGGCACAGGGTGGGGCGGGGGTGCAGGTTTCCGTCCTGCCGGGTGCCCAGGGCCCACGGACATAGCTGGACAGTGGCACGTGGCTCCTCATCCGCTCCTGGTGATATGGAGAGAAATGCCCAGAGCTTCCGCCCTAGCCCGATCCATCAGGCTCCCGGTGACAGGCTGCGCGGCCACAGACCTTGCCCACCACAAGCTAAATCTCCCAGGCAAAGCTCAGAAACGCAACTGGAGCCAGCAAGACATAAAACACATCAGGCCAGGCCAGTCCAGGGGCCTCACGGCAGAGGGGGCCGCCCGCCCTCTGGTCGCCTCCAGCACCGCTGGGGTGGGTGCTCAGGGTGGCAGCGCTGGGAGGAAGCCCAGGGCTCCCCTGGCCTTTCCAGAACCAGCAGGCTGAAGGACAGCCCTTCCTTTCCCTTCCTTCCCTGACATGATTACAAGTCTTCAAAGGACCATATGTTGCTCTGGAAGCCGGAGATGCCACAGCCAGGCGGGGTCCTTGCCCTCACCGAGCTGGCACGAAGTGTGACATCCTTCCTCATCTGCCTCCCAAGGACTGGAAGAGCCTCAGAAGGCTGTCCCTCCCGCCCCACCCTGCAGCTGCCCAAACTCGGTCCGAGAGAGGCAGAGCCTCCACAGCCCGCTAGACCCAACCCCATGCTTCCCTTCTCCCCACAGCCCCCTTCAAGCAGAGGCGGGCACTATATTTTGAGAGGTGTGATTGGCTGTCAGCAGCTGACAGATGGACGGAGAGGCCAACCAGGAGGGTTGAACAGCTGGAGTGACAGGCAACTCCGGTCCAGGCAGATGCCGCAGCGGCCCGCCCCTCGGCAGGCCTCTACAACACGGCCCCCCGCCACCCCCTCCCCGGAGCAGCTCTAAATCTCTTTGACATAAAATATCGCTGGAGAGCCGCAGCACAGAGAGATTAAAAAACAATAAGGAGCAAGCGAAACTCTCGACTATAATTACCAGCCTCTAGCCGGCAGCAGCAAAAACGCACTAAAATTTTAATAGGAACCACTGCATTTAATTTAACGACACATTTTTTCAATTACCAGAATAATTGTTTTATTCATAAAATGAGTTTCAATAAAGAGGGTAATTTTCCTTTGTTTTTATTATTCATTTGTGCAACATATTTGAGAGAGAATTCCCTCATGGAAAGGCAGCTTGGAGAGGACGCAGGACATCTGTGTCACGGGTTGGGGGGGCAGGGGACCCCAGGAGGTGGTCATCCACAGGCTGGTGATGGAGGCCCGGGCTGGGAGCATGCAGGGGACGCATGGGTCCTCTGCTCCCGGCAGATCCCTGGCAAGCGCCCTGGGTTTCGGTTCCCAGTCCCTTCCTGTCCCCCCGGCAAGAGGACGGCCTGTTGCCGAAGAATCAACAATGGTGGCACGTAGGGTCCCTGGGGCCACTGCATCTCTGCCGCCCAATGTCCAGTCAGATTTTTTCCCTCCCCCTCTTTTTTTTTTTTGGTAGAACTGGGGGTCGCGCCCAAAGCCTTCACACCAAGCTCATCCTCATCCCAGTTTTATATTTTATTTTGAGACAGGGCCTTGCTAAGTTTCCCTGACTGGGCTTGAATTTGTGACCCTCCTGCCTCAGCCTCCCAGCATGCCTACGCCACTAGGCCTGGCTTCTAATCAGATCGTTATAATACCACACATTGGGTATCATCACATGCCCCCCGGGTTGCCCAATCACTAAGTGCTAGCGTCTCCCTCCCCTTTTTAGTGATGAGAGTCAGACACTGCCTG
This sequence comes from Ctenodactylus gundi, assembly GCA_004027205.1. Taxonomy (NCBI): domain Eukaryota; kingdom Metazoa; phylum Chordata; class Mammalia; order Rodentia; family Ctenodactylidae; genus Ctenodactylus; species Ctenodactylus gundi. The sequence goes on along the minus strand of PVKB01001242.1, from coordinate 332,996 downwards.
GGTTGGTAGACCAGGGCCACGTGGGGAGGACGTGAGGGGACAGGATTTGAACTCAGTCTGGTCGGCTGCAGACCCTACGGGCCGTGCTTGCACCATGCCACTGCCTCGGCAGGCAGGGCAACTGCACCTCGGAACCAGCTCACGCGAGTGTCTTGCTCCCAGTCTGCGTGCCCTGCTGTCTAAGCTCTCTCCGGGCAGCTCTTAGCTGGATAGCCTTCATCCCGAGCCCCGCTGCACTCAGAGACAGCAAGCGGAACCCAGGCAGCCTCAGTCCATGCGGGTCCCGGAGCCGTCCCCCAGGCTGTGTCCCTGGACAGGCAGGTGCAGATGTGGGGGTCTGGGAGTGAAGGCCAGGAGGGTACTCTTGGTCCCTGACTCTGGCATGGGTCCAGGCAGGGCTAGAGCCTGGAGGGGGGAGGGGGTTTGGCCAACTCTGCATCCCAAGGGGAGCAGGAGGGGGAGGGGTGGGCCACAGAGGCCAGCGGGAGCCCAAGGTCCCTCTGTAGGGAGATGAGTACTGGCTGATCATTCTTGGTGTCACCAATTTAAAACAACGTCTCTGTGAAAGTGGAGAAGACCGAGCCCCCAAAGGCTCAAGCACACCTTGCCAAAGGTCCCCAGAACCGGGAGCATCCCCGCCCTCCAGTTGGCACTCTCTGTGTGTGGTGTTCACCTGGGGACAGGCCCAGGGTGTGCAAGGAAGAGGTGTGAGGCCAGGGTCACCCTGAGCTATCGCACTGGCCACGCTGCCCAACAGCCCCGGCCTCTCCCCTCTGTGGGACACACATCACCCTCCTCACAAGGGCGCAGGCAGCTCCAGCCCAAGCCCCAGTTCCCCTTGAGGGCTTCTGAGAGTTCTCCGTGGCGCCAGCTGTCTCCAGCAATGCTACCCCGACCCTGACCCAGGTGCAGGACTGGTTTGCAGAAGTCTCTTCACGAGGACTTGGGGGAGGCTCCAGGGTGTCCTCCTGGAATCCTGCACATTCCCATTAGGGGGATCCCCCAAAGTGGAACGGGGGCAGGAGGATGAGCCAGCAACGGTCTCAGGAGGGACTTGGCCTCCATCGACAGGTAGCAGAGCACAGCCTGGCCAAAGGCCAAAGGGAGCACAGTCCACGAAAGCGGGGCTCAATGGCACAGGCCTGCCATCCCAGCACCCCGGGAGGCTGAGGCAGGATTATATGTTTGAGCCCAGCCTGGGCAACTTGGTAGCTTAGCGAGAACTTGTCTCAAAATAGAAATAAAAACATGGAGATGTAGCTCAGGGTGAAGGCCCTGGGCTCGACCCTTAGTATCCGGAAAAGAAAAGAAAAAAAAAATTAGAAAGTGGCCAAGAGGATCTGAGATGAGCAAGCCACTGCAGGTGCATGTGGGGAACAGGACGCTGGACCTTGGATGCCATGTGGCTTGTCCCCTCCTCTGTGCACCAGGGATGCTGAGACCTGTAAGAGAGAGGACTTGCTTAAGGTCACCCTCTGCCCTGGGCCTTGGAGGGGACCTGGAGGTCCCCGCCCTAGCCCCTGCCATCACCCAAGCATGGCCGAGCTAGCCGGAACAGCCCACTGCCTGCCTCTCCCTCTGTCTCAAAGTCCCAGAGCTCAGCTGAGGCGGTGGGAGGGCCCAGGTAGGGGAGGGGACAGTGAGGCCTCTGGGTACCAAGATCACACATGTAGCAGATGTGGCGGATTAGCTGCTCCCTGCCTCCCAAAGCCACCCAATATTCTGCAGGCGGGACTGCTGTTCTTAAAAAAAAAAAAAAAAAAAAAAGCAAACACAGAACTAAAGCTCCGTGACTCCATACACCTGAGGAGCTGGAGCCGGGGTGAGACAGAAGGACAAGAGGAAGAGGGGACCCGGCTGCTTTGCTGGTCGGAAGCAGTGGACAGTCTTACAGGAAAGAAGGCTGTGGGCACACAGAGGACTGAGCTTCTGGCCTCCAGGGCAGTGTCTGGAGCTTCAGGGGACACAGGACACTGCCCATGGGGCCGGGGCTAGGAGTGGACAGTAGCAGGAGTCACCTCAAAGATGACACATGTGGGACTGTCTCTCTCCCACTTAATGACATCAGACACTGAGAACAGAGGCACAGACTCCGGCGGATCAGCAGGAAGGGAGGCGGCAGGTTCCTTGCAGACAGACAGATCTACCTTGTAGAACAGCGACAGCTCAGCCAGCCACAGCGACGGCGCCCTGCGTGGACGAGACTGGCCTCACCCTGCCCAGACAGCGGAGGAGCAGAACAACTCCCGGGGTCCCCGGCTTTGCCTGAACAGCCAGGGTGGCTCGTATGTACCACGGGGGCCAATCAGAATGGCAAATCCCTCCCAGGGCTGGCGGAGGGGCGTACAAGTTATAAGTCATCGGCGATCTGGCGCCAGCCTCGGGGCATGGGGCTTGAGAAAGGATGTTACTGCACATGACCTCGAAATTCAGTCTGTTTCATCTCTTAAACCAGGAAAAGGCCAGGTAGCCACAGAAGCACGGGACCCCAAACGAGCGTGGGATTCTCCAGAACGGCCTAGCTCCCTTAACTTCCCTGGACCACAGCTTCCTTATCTGCAAAACGGGAATCGTGAGAGGGACGTTCCACATGACCAAAGCCCAGAAGCTAACATAGCACATAGCAAAGCAACCGCAGCTGGCCCCGGGGAGCCAGGCCACCTTGCTGAGGCCGGGGACAACGGCTCCTCAGGACCGGTGTGTTATGGTTTGTTGGATCTGGGATGTCCCCCCAAAGCCCCATGTATTTGGGTGTTGTGGAACCCCTATGGATTCCGTGTGCTTCTATGAGGTGGGGCCTGGGTGGGAGGAGCAGATTGCTGGTGCTTGACCCGGAAGGGGCAGATTGCTGAGACATGACCCGGAAGGGTTTTCCTTCCACCTTCCTCACTCCCTCTGCTTCCTGTCACCAGGCCGCCGTGAACAGCTTTCCTGTGACTAGACCTCCACCATGGGCTCCCACCATGGCCAGCCACCCATGAATGGACCCCTAAACTGAGCTAAAATTAAACCTTTCCTCCCTTAAGTTGTGGAAGTTGGAAATTCTATCCCAGCAACGATATAGTAACTAAGATACTGCTGTACCTTGAAAGAATATTATTTCCCTCCCTCCCTTCCTTCCTTCCCAGCAGCAGCAAGCAGCAGGCATCTGCTGGGCCCCACACACCCTCATGTCCCCCGATCCCCAGGGCTCCCCGGACAACCGGCCCAGCTCTCCTTCCCCAGGTACCCCCTCTCCCTGCCACCCTGCCCTTCTGTGTCCTCGCCTGCGCTGATGGCACCAGGTTGGGAGCCTCAGTGACTCTGTTACACCAACTCCAGAACAGGTGCAGGGTGCTGACACGGGGGAGCCCACACTTCTGCCAAGGACTGCCAGGGAGCAAAGTCTTCAAGCCCAGAACCTCACTGTGCAGATGCTGAAGGAGTTGGGAATCGGGCACTGGGCCAGGCAGTGACCTCTCTACAGGGTGCTGCCAGGCTCCTCTGGAACCTTCCAGAGCCTCTCCAGGAAGGACGATGGCCCTGTCCAGGGGGACCGAGAAGGACTGGGATGCTTAATTCTCAAAGTAGCTTCAGTTGGAAGAAAGGAAGAGAGGGAAGGGAGAAAAGAGGGAAAGAAGATATGGAGGGAGAAAGGAAGAGAAGAATGGAAGGATGGTGAGAGAGGGAGGGAGAGCGAGGAAGGAGGGAGCAAATGGTGAAGCGCTGCTCTGCCATGTGCCAAGCACATTCAGACAGCCAAGCGCCCTTCTGCCTTCTGATAACCACATCTCCTCTTCCCAACCCGCCTGGGAAGTGCACGCCTGGGGCACTGTCCACCCACGAGACAGACGAAGGCACTGGGGCTCCAGGCCTCTCCAGGTCACAGCTGAGTCAGCAGCCAGGTCAACAAGGCCAGGGCACCCAGTGCTGAGCCCTGAACGTGTCCTTTCCACCACGATGGCTGAGGGAAAGCGGCCAGGTGGGGTCCCTGCGGTCCTGTCTGCCCACCTCATGGGTGAGAGGCTGTCAGCCCTGCTCTCGAGCTGCCTCTGCCGGGTTTCCTGTGTGGGTCTCATTTCGGGGAGTGAAGCTGGGCCTAGTGGCCCAGGTCTCCAGTCTCAGCACTCTGGGAGGCTGAGGCAGGAGGACAGGAAGTCCAAGCCCAGCTTAGTGAGATGTGCAGCTCATTACGGAAGCTCTGGGCTCCGTCCCCCAGTACTGCCTGGCCCTCCCTCCCCATGTCCACTGAGAATGAGGGAGACAGGACGAATGTGTGGGAAGGACCAGCGAGCACCTTCTGCCTCTGTCCCCTCCCGGTGGGGACACAGCCAGACCCCCAAGGGCAGCGGGAGCCCAGGAAGCAGGCAGCCTGCAGCTAGAGCTCGCACCCTCTGGGCCTGACGCTGGGGACCCAGTGCCCCCTCTCAGCTCCCAGGCAGGGAGGGACGATGGGAAATATGTGTCACAGAGAGGCGTGGAGGGCCCACTGAGACAACCCGGAGGAAGGAGCGGGAAGCAGACCACGGACAGCGCCAGCACGCTGATATGTGGTGTGACGCGTTCTAGCCTTTAAGATGTGGCGTGGTGTGACAGGACACATCACGATCGCTGTGCCAGAAATGGATTATAATTCCCTGTGTGGGCTCCCGAGGTAGAGAAGGTTCTGCTCTCAGGAAGAAGGACAGGGGTGCTTAGAGGGGCCCCCTCCTGAGCCCTGAGCCACTCCCATGCCCCACCGCCTCCCACCAGGTGCAGCGGGCTCTCCCCTTCCTTCTCTCTCCTCCTCCCCATCCGGTTAGACTCCCATGCCCAGGTGCACGCCAGGTAAGGCTGCGGCAACTCAGACCTCTGCCGCTGACTGTCCGGTCCTCTCCAAGGCTGGCAACCATGCGGCCCTCAGGGAGCCTTTCTTCTCCCTTGGCTTTTGGCCTTTGGGCTCAACAGGGTCACCTAGGGTGGGGAGCATGGAGGCTTGGGGGTCCTCTAGGCTCACAGGCCACGGAGACACACCTGGGAGTCTTGAGCTGGCCCTGCAGCATCGTGTAGGTGGACGACACTGCTCCAGTCGCACGGAGCCGGGCTCAAGCCCTGCCTTGGGCACAATACTTTATGCTCTCGGCACCTCAGTTTCCCCACCAGCAGGAGCGTCACTGCCAATACTACTGCTCCAAGTCACCAGGGTAAAGTACAGATGGGGCAGACGGGGGCATCACACAGATCAAGTGACTACAAACACGTGGCACTGGACTGGAAGGTCACCAGGTACAACGTGGCTCAGTGGGGGCTTCCTGTCCCTCAGCTGTGCCAAGCGCAGCCCCTCCCGGTGCCCGGAGCTCGAGTTCTGGAACCCTCAGGCATCAGTTGTTCATAGGTGATGTAAACATGTCCCAGGGACCCTGGGAAGGTTGGCGGTGTGGTTTGGCTCTGGAACATCGCCCAAAAGCCTCCTGTTTAGGAGGTAATTCAGTCATGTGGGTTAATCCGTGGATTTCCTGTGCTGTTAAGAGGTAGAGCTTGGTGGGAAGGGGCGGATTACTGGAGCTTGACGGGGAAAGGGTAAATCACTGGGGTTTGACCCAGAAGGGTCAGAGGAGTGGGAGTGACCCGGAAGGGAAAACTCACTAGCTCCGCCCTTCCTTCCCTTGGCTTCCTGGCCTGCCATGGCTGTAAGCAGCTTCTCTCTGGCCCGCCCTCTACCAAGCCCTTCTACCACTGCTGGCCGCCTACGAGTGGACTAACAGCTCCTGAAACAGTCAGCCTCTCCTCCTCTAAGCTGTGTCGTGGGGTATTGTGCCCAGCAACGAGAAAGTGACCGAGACAGGCCTTAGGTGGCAGGTGTACACACAGCAGGCCCTGATTCAGAAACAGACCGGCTCCCTAGTCAGTGGCCAGTGGGGATATGTCACAGGAATAAGGAAGCCCCTGGATAGCGAGCGTGAGGGAGGCGACCCTGGTGTCTAGCCCCGACCGATCACAGGGGACTCTGGCTCACCCCCCACCCCCTGCCCCGCTGCCCGCAGGTGCAGGAAGGAGGGACACCACCTTGCTCTGAGCCACTCTGCCACCATCCCAACCCAGACTTCACGACTTGGCACAGCTATTGCGGCCAAGACGGGGCCAAGGGAGGAGCTGGGAGAGCTATTATTAGTCTGGAAAGAAAGCCATGGTGGGCAGGACAGAGAGACGATGACAGGGCTGGCAGGGCCGAGCACCGCCTGCTGACCTTTGTCGTCTTCCCACCCGCCCCACCCTGTGGTCAGCCTCTGTGGGCACGCAGCACCAAGGGCTGTGTGGCCACAGGCGACGTGGGAAGCGGAGGACAGAGACCAAGAAGGGGAGAAAACGTCAGCACGAGGCTGAGGGGAGACCCCCACAAAGCCGCCGAGAAGACACAGCTCTCGAGCTGCTGTGGAGAAAGCATGCTGGGCTTCCTCCTCCTGGTTGTCCCCTGTGGTTGCTGTTGTAGCCCTGGAGGATGGTCATGGGGAGCTACTCAGGGGTCTTGTGTCATGGGCCACTGTTGTCCTGCATGTGACTCAGGGCAGTCTCCAATGGCCACCAGGCTGAACTAGGAGCAGGAGGAGCCGGAGGCCCTGGACGTTGTCCCAGTGGAGACCCTGAACTCCTTTCCCTAGAACCTGTCTCTGGTATTGAGGATTCTCCGTTTGGAGGCTGGGATGAAGGCAAGTGACCGAGGCCCCTGACATAGAACTTAAGGGAGGAAAGCTCCAAATCTCAACGCCAAGCTGTGAGCGGTGGCGCAGGCCTATAACCCCAGCACTCTGGGAGGCTGACGTAGGAGGATTGCAAGTTCCAGTCTACCTGGACAACATAGCAAGACTGTCTCAAAATTTAAAAAGAAAAAAAAAAAAAAAAGAACTGGGGAAGCTAGCTTAGTGCAAAAGCCCTGGGTTCAATCCCTAGTAACGGAGAAAAAAATAATATTGATATACAATGTCTTAATATAGTATTTTTACAAAAGTCCAAGTTAATAAAAAAATTTCACAATGAATAAAACATCCAAATGTCAAATAAAGATATATTTCAATGAGGCTGGGACTCACGGAGGCAAGGGCTGGAGAGGGAAGGGGTGGAGCCCATCTCTAAAATACCTTAGTATTTTCTTCACTAGGAAATCTCCGCATTTATTCGGGAGTTTAGAAAGGACTGCATTTAAATGTCACGTGTCTCCGTCACTGAGTTTTAGAGGCGCCCTTGAACTCCGCACTGGTCCTTGTGCTCTTTTTAGGTCCGATGATTGGCTCACCCAAAAAAGAGGCCGAGTGCACCCAGCAGAGGAACAGCTGTGTGGGGTCAGAGGAGACAGAGGACAGAGTTCTCAAAGGAGTGGAGACAGGCGGGGAGCGGGTAGGGCCGGTGGTGTCCAGGGCCCCAGCAGGCAAGGGCCGGGAGCCATGTATGGACCTTCGGCTTGGGGACAGTTGGGAAAGGTGGGGTGGTGAGGCTGAGTGTGGGGGACACAGCAGAAAAGCAAGAACACTAACCACAAGGGGCTGGGAGTATAGTTCAGTGGTTGGGGCGCTTACCTAGTATGCACACGGCCCTGGGTTCAACCACACAAGAATCAACCGTGCGTGGTGGCACATGCCTGTAATCCTAGCTAGCACCCCAGAGGCTGAGGCAGGAGGATGGCTCTAAGTTTGAGCTGGGCTACACAGTGAATTCAGCAGCAGCCTGGACTATGCAGAGGCAGACTGTGTCTCTTAAACAATAACCACAAAGACACGTGGTGGTGAATGTGCCTGGGATAGTGTTCTGCGTTAGGGGTTCACTCCATCCACCCATAGCCCTATAAGGCGAGCACACTCCCTTCCCCCATTTCAGAGATGGGGTAACCCGAGGCACCCAGAAGTCCCTGAGGCCACAGCTGGAATGTCAGACTTGAACCTCAGAACTCTAGGTCCCTCTGGGCATGAGGACAGGAGGCAGAGGAGAAGAGGACAGCGCTGCTCAGATATGGCTCCTCGCCAGGGGGCCCCTCCCTGGTCCTCAGCCCCACCGCTGGCTGGGAGGCGTGGGCAGGATCGCACCACCGTGCCACCTTCCCTCAAGGCTGGACAGGCACTCCGTCCAGGCTCTCACCCAGATACATGCTCCCCACCAGAGCAGGTGAATCTTACATTTATAAACCATCGTATATCTCAAATACCTTAGGGGAATTCACGACAACTTAAAATTTCTCGTGTGTCCCTTTCTCATACTCTCTAATACGCCCGTAAGATGGAAATTTCATGCCCAACTTTGCAGTACAACGGGGCTCTCAAAGGGTCAATTCGACACAGACATATTTTGGGGGGTTGGCAGGGGGATCAAATGCTATTTCAAATGTGCTCAGTGAGTTTTATGTTTTTCCTGGTAAATCTTTCTAGATGCTTTTTTTTTTTTTTTGTATTTGCTTTACGTATTTCTGTAAATCCAGCTGGACTTCTGGGCTTTGCCTAGAGCTGTGCCACGTGACAGGAGAGCCACTAGCCACGTGTGGTCCTGTACATGTAAACTCAGTGGTGATGAAATAAAAATTCAGTGCGACCTTCAGTGGTACTGGTCGCCCGTGCAGAGCGATGACCGTAAAGGCATTGTGGGAAGTAGGCGAGGACAGGGCCGGCTTCACATAATAGGGGGCGTACCTGCGTGTTCTCTGGGCTCTGAGCCCCTGCAGTGGACAGTCACCATGCTGTAATGAATGTAGCTAACCTCGGTGGCTGCAGGTGTGACCCACAGAGGTGCCTGGTGTTCTGCCTGGCCACTGTGATGAGCCGAAAGTGTAAACAGCAGAACTCTGAGCTACGTGGTGATCACCAAGCCCTCCCTCCCTGTAGGTACTGAGTATAAACAGGTGCCCTAGGGCAACCGAGAATCATCAGAAATGAGCAGACACCAGTGGGAGTTAATGCTTGGAAGACGGAACAGCGTGGGGTGAACTTTCCTACATATTGGGGGTTTGGTTTGAGGTCAGGCTGAAATCCCGATAGAAAACCCACAGTCTTACTGGCTTAAAGATCTAGAGAAAAGAAATCAGAAGAAGCTCATCACTCTGAGAGAGAGCAGGGATCTCAGAAGGAGACGAGCCAAAGGGAGGAACCCCAAATTCTTCACCAGAGGGAGGAGCCCCGAATTCTGTATATAGACTCTACCCTAATTTTAGTGCATACTCAGGCAGAGCTCACACAGCTCAGCAATGGCTAGACTGCAGGGGTGGGGACTCTTTTTCTGTCAAGGGCCTTTTGGCTCTTTATGACATCATTTGCGGGCCATACAAAATTATCAGCTTAAAAATTAGCCTGCTGTATTTGTTACAACATGTCATTAACTTACCCCTAATGGGACGGTTGCTGTGGCCAGGCCAGCCCATATGGCTAGATGCTCCCACCTCCAAGGGCCTGGACAGAGACTCCTGTTTCTTGCCACCACAAGGAATAGCAAACGGGTGTCTGAACCCAGATAAGTTAACTGTTTGCAGGAAAAAAAAAATCAGTGTAGTTCAAATTCATACAAAATGCACAGACTCTGTAATGTGCTATTCCCGGTGACTGGGGTGCTGTCCAAATTTTCTAGGTACCTGAAGAAACAGGAAGGGGTGACCCCGACATCGGAGGACAGGCAATCGATGTGGACCGTTCTAAAGCTCTCTTCTGTCTTCAAGGACACAAAGGAAAATATACTCACAGTGAATGAACAAAGAGGAAATCTCAGTAGAGGCAAAACAACAATTAAATAAAAAGAACCAAATAAAAATGCTAGATTTGAAACATACAACTTGAAGTTCCCTGAGTAGGTTTAATGGCAGAGCGGATGGGAGGGAAGAGATCAGCAGGTGCGAAGTCAGACTGACAGCCAACCTGAAGGACAGACGGACAGCAAACCCACACAACCCAGGGCCTCCAGGACCACGTGTCAAAGTCTGACATAGGTTGTAAGGGTAGTCCCTGGAAAGAGGGAGATAAGTCGAGGCAGAGAGGTACTTCATATAACAAAGGGCTGAAAATCCCCAAAGCTGAGAAAGGCAAGTCACAGAGTCGGGGGCTTGTGGACAAAAACAGAAGCAGAGAAGTGTGACCCCAGTGATGCACAGAGCAGTGACCACCCCAGCTTATCTCAGCAGCCGCTGACGGCACACAGGGCCCGCCTCTCCCGGGACTTCTGCGAACCATGACCAGACAATCCCCTTGTCCTCTCCCTAAAAGTGCCCAGAGGGCTCCAAGCCTACAACAGGCACTCGGCAAGTGCCAAGTGCCTTCTACACTCACGGTAACCTTATTAAGAACAGGGAACTTCTATCTCCACATTTGTTTGGCTTTTATTCATTAATTTATATATTTTTTTAAAATTTAAAGTTGGCACTAAGACTCAGAGATGTTAGGTGAGTCACCTACAAATCCACATCTGGAGGAAGGGGACCCATGGTTGGAAGGCGGATCCCGAGGCCCATTAACTCTGCTATGTGCTGGAATCCCACGGTGGGGGAGGGGCTGCCAACAACCATCCCCACCCCGGACTAATGGAAGCAGAACCAGGGGGCTGAGTCTGGGCACTGGACTCCTTTAAGCCCTTTCATGGGGTTCTAAGGTGGGATAAACATGGCCGTGTGCCATGCCGCTGCCTGGGAAGTGCCAGGCATGAGAAGAAACCAAGCCTGCCCTGTTCACGCTGGAAGGTGGGTGGGTACTCAGAGTCCTTCCCATGGGCCCCGGCTGTGAGTCTGTAATCCGCCTCCCTGTCTGTCTATCTGTTCCAGAAGACGCGGGTCGGCTAGCGTCCCAGGAGTCTGACCGCAGCAGGGCCTGAGTTACAGGAGGCCACAGCAGTGGGTCCAGGATGGCTGCTGTCAAGGAGGCATGAGTGCCCTAGCTCCCCCGGTCCCCATCTAGGGAAGGAAGACAGCCAGGCACCCACCGCTTCCCCTTCCCTCCCCTCCCTCCCAGTGCTCACACCCCTCTGTCTACACACAGCCTGGCCCCAGGAGGAGGCTCCCCTACCCTGCAGCTGCCCCAGAGGCCCTGTGACCGCAGATTATGACACCCTGGGTGTCTCCCCCCAGTCTCAGCTCAGATTCAACGCTCGACAGCCTCTGCAGGCACTCACAGCGAATGAGGCAGGTGCCCGTCGCTGGCTGGGTGAGCAGAGAGTCCAGCTGGGCTGTTCTGCACTAGATTAGTCAGAAGGGAGAGGCTAAAAATTGACACCCAAGAAGCCTCCTCTTGTGATGTCAGTGACGGTGTTGTTGACGGTGGTGGCTGGGAGAGTAGAGGTGATGCTGACTGCGGTGGCGATGGTGCATGGTAACGGTGGTGGTGACTGTGACAGGTGGTGACGGTCATGGTGACAACGTGGCGGTCATTCTCCCTGAGCACTGAGGACACAGTAGACACTTAGCAGACATTAATTACTGTGCCCTCACAACTATCCCGAACAGTTTTATCTTAGGCCATGTTGGAGATAAAACGATTGAGGTTCAGGCAAGTGATTTCCTCACCTATGGCAGCTGGGATCACTCTCACCTGCCTGTTACCAGAGTCCTTGGAGCAGCCCGATCCCCTTTAAGTTCCCCTCATTGGACTGAATTCAGTTCAGCCCTAAACGCGTCTCTGCGGGCGGCTGGGAGTGCGGCTGACCCCTCGCTCACGCTCTGTGCCTTTGGTTCCTCCTCCCAAGGTCCTCTTGACCTGGAGACGGGTGACAACCGTAAGCTCTTGCATAGTCTGCAGCTGCTACTCCGACTCGGGGAACGGAGGGCCCACCTGCCCCATCCCGGGCTCATCGATCTGGGTCCCGGGGGGACACTGGGAGCCCAGCTCAGGCGGCCCCCCGGGCTCCCACAGCCGGTGTCTACCGACCGCAGAAAGCCATTACTACACTCTTAGCCATAAACAGCTCTCCGCAGCACTCATCAGGGCCACGAAGAGCACGCTCTGCTCCTCAGTGAGTGGGTGTGCACACGGGCTCTGCCTGCTTACTGGAAATGCAGTTTCCCACGCCCACGGCCTGTCTTCCAGGAAAGGGCACCCTAGCTGGGAGGCCAGCCCCTGCCCTCGCTGCCTCTCCCCCTGACCTGTGGGACCACTCCAGAGTCTCTGTCCTTCCTGGGCATTTGCCAGCCTGCAGAGGTGCCGGGACAGAACAGGCAGAACAGTTCCCTGTGACAGGTGGGCCAGTTATCTACCACCATGGTGGGGGATGTTCCAAACTAAATTTCTGGTAGGCCAAACCTTGGAGTCAATCCAGGTGTCTATCTTTCAACCATCCTGAACTTTCCACATGGTTACAGACTTAGTCTTAACAACATCCCACATCGGACCTTGGTAAGCCACAGCAAAGGACAGTGGTCCAGTGCGGGTCTGCTCCTATCCGTGCAATGTCCTGGCTCCCACGCTATCCCGTCCCCCCACGTGGAGAGGGCCGCAGCCCCTCGTGGAGGTGCTGGTGAGCACCTGCTAACGCTTGGCTGTGAGGCAAGGACTTCCACCTGTCACTTCAAGCTCCTGGACCACAGCCTGGGGCTCGGAAGCTGCTCCAGGGGTGGCCATTGAATGAATCCTCTTCAAATCCATTTTTGGCTAAGTCATTAACTCACCCTGGGCAGACTGGCCTGGAGAGGTACACAGATCCCAGCCCCAAACACACGAGCCACAGCACACATGCACACGTGTGTACACACTGAGCTGCTAACCCCTCCTCCTTCCATCTCCTCCTTCTTCCATACCTTCAACACCCTTGGAGCCATCTGCACGATGAACCAGAGGGTTTGTGCCTTGCCTGCTCCAACGAGCAACGACTCTTCGTGATCACTGTGGGTGGAAGTGTGTTAGGCAGGAAGTATGCTGTCCCTGGAGGTCAGCTCAGATCACATGCATGCTCCCCACTGGGCCCCGCTGTCAGCCAGGAGGCCAAAGTGCCCATGAACACAGCATCATCCCCTCTGGGTCCCCTCTGAAGCAACAGATACACTAACCTCTTGCCTTAGCTTAATAAATGCTTAACCCCAAGTTGCCCACTGTACCCGGCTCGCTAGGGATCTCCAGATACCATCCATCTCCACAGGTACCAGGAGAGCAGAGGCTCTTGTTAACATGGTCCATGTAAAACCAAACCAAACACATGAGTTCTGAGACCAGGAAGTATAATTCTCAGAAGGAAAAGCCATGAGACACCCAGAGGCACCTGGGCTTGAGGACATGCAGCCAGAATCCCAGTCCTGTGGCCTTCAGGTGGGACAAGCCACTGTCCTTCCTGCTCCCGGTTCCAGGGTTAGGGTGGCTCCATCTCAGACAGTCCCTGTGGAGGGAAGCTGGCTCTGTCCAGGCTGGGGAGAAGCAGCATGGCCTCGCCCTCCAGGGATCAAAGAGTCCCAGTTCCGCCACTTGGCCTCAGTGGCCTCTCTGAGCTCCAGCCTCCTGAAGCGTATGATGGGCTGGACACCAGCCTCACGGGGCTGCTGCAGAGATCAAAGTCACTGCTGACTTCTGCTAGACCCAGCCATACTGCCACCACTCTTGTAGTTAAAGAAATCCTTAGGTGTCTTTGTCATGGACTCCCACTCAGTTCCAGTCACTCCTGGGCTCTCAGAAGCAGTCACTCTAAACCAGGCCCTTCGTTCACTCATGCCATCGCTTTTATGGCTTGGATCTGGCATGTCCCCCCGCCCCAAACCTCATGCGTTTGGAAGGTCACTGGGTTGAGGGGTTTACGTATCAGTGTACTAATCTACTGATAGTTTCATGTGCTATTAAGAGATGAGGCCTGGTTGGAAGAGGCAGATCAGTGAGGCATGACCCAGAAGGCATGGAATACTGGGGCATGACCCGGAAGGGGTGGATCACTGGTACATGACCTGGAAGGGGCAGGTCTCTGGGGCATGACCCGGAAGGAGTGTGTCACTGGGGTATAACTAGAATGGTAGACCTCCCTTGCTAGCCCGGCCTTTCCCCCTGATTCCTGGCCATCAAGGGATAAACAGCTCTTCTCTGGCTAGGCCATCTGCTGTGGCTCTTTGCTATTACTAGCTGTGGTGGTTTGGATCTGGCGTGTCCCCCAAAGGTTTCACGTTCCTATGGATACTGTGTAGGGTTGGGAGGCGGGGCCTCGCTGAAAGGGGTGGGTGCTTGGGGCTTGACCTGGAGAGAGGGCCATGTTAGCCCACCTTCCCGTCCTCCCAGTCTCTCTCTGCACCGCCATGCTGTGAGGATCTCTGCCGCTAGAGCTCCGGCTCTGGCCCTGTCCCCACTCCAGCCCTGCCATGTGCTTCCACCGTTTTCCAGCCGCCCACCTGAGAACAGACTGAGACCTTCTGAAACTGTGAGCCACTATCAATCTTTCCTCCCTAAGTTGTGGATGTCATGTATGGAGTCACAGAGACAAAGAAGTAACCAAGACACCAGCCATCTGTGGATAGACGGAGACCTCCTGAAATCATGAGCTAAGTAAACCTCTCCTCTCGTGAAGCTGTGCACGGTAAAGCAACGAGAAACCGGCCAAGTCACTCATTTATTCACCCAGTAGGTTTCCTAAACTCTTGCTGGGCCTGGCTCAGGCTGTGACGCGTGGTGTGGTGGCACAGCCAGGTGCGCAGACTCCAGCGCAGCCCATGTGGGCCAAGCACTGCCTCCTGCCATCACGGGACCCGCCACAGGCATCACCTCTGTGCCGTTTCGGTCCCGCCTCTGGGGAGCAGGGCTGTCATCACGTTTGTCTCACAGGGTGGGGTCAGGATTAAAGGAGTTAATGTGGGTAAAGCGCTGAGGATTGCGCCCGGGACTCGGGGAGCATGATATGATTGTTGTCTTTGTAATTATGGAATTAAAGATGAACAGATGATCTGTGTGCTCGAGGAGCTCAGCCCAGCGTGGGAGCCGGAGCGTGCTCATTGCTGGGGGTTGGGGGGTGGGAGGCTCCCAGGGAGAGGGAACGTGCAGCCGGGCGCAGACCCCTCCCAAGCCCAAAATGCAGCGTCTGGTCACCTGCCGCTGCTCAGAGAAGGCCCTTTGGTACCACTTCAGCAGGGTACAGGCCCAGGGTGGGATGAGAGTCAAGGCACCAAGGACCCAGGCAGGTCCACTGGGTTCCCCTTGAACAGACCCACACAGCTGCCATTCCTGGGCAAAGAAAAACAGGGGTTGCCCAAGACAGTTGGAGCAAAGGTGGGTGTGGAAAATGCAGGATGCGAAGAAGAGATGGCCCAGGACACACAGAGAATGCCAAGGATGAGGGTAAGAAGGGTGTGGTACAGGTGGGAAGGGCACCCCCAGGAAGGATGGGGCACTCCCCCAGGAAGGGGAGGGGCATCCCTGGCAGGGAGAGGCAGGAGGCTAGGCTGGCCCAGAGTCTTGAGTCAGCCCAGAAAACCACAGGCAGGGAGGTGGAGGAAGTTTCAGGGATTGGGGCTGGCAAGGTCCACTCCACATGGCCCCTGCAGCAGGGGCTGTGCCTGTGACCTCCAGCCAGTGGCTGTCCTTGGGGTAGGCTGCACAGTGCTAAGACGAGGCCAGAACCCTAGATTTTCCTGCCATCCAGAATCAGCGTGTTCCATGATGAGAGGGCTGGCTGGGGGCCAGCTTGCAAGGTGACCTTGAGCTCTGCCCTCTAGGGAGGGGAGGGCGTGAGCTCCAGGGTTCCTTCCGGCCGTATCACTCAAGGGTTCTAGAATGCTCTGCTCCCTCAGAGCTATAAGCTCCCAGAGGCCAAGCACATGCCCTCCCTGTCCTTGCCTCCTGACAGGGTCCTCAGCACCTGTAGGCCTCTGTCACCGTGCGGGACTCTGTCCAGCTGTCCCAAACAGTGGTGCTTTCCAGCCATCCTTATAAACCATCCAGCCTTAACTACCCCATTTATGCTTGCCGGCACCCCGGGGAACCACAAATGCTGCCCAATGGCATTCCAGGCCTTCAGCACTGCCCCACAACCAAGCCCCAACTCCCATTGTCTGAAGATTCCTCAGAGGACACTCGGTGGCCTGGCAGCAGCAGAGGGCTTCTGGGTGCAGCAAGCCCTCAGGTCCCCAGGTCCTCCCACCAGAGCCGCCTTCAGGATAGCACACCCCTCACAACAGGACATGGATGGGAAACAGAGGCATTGATCTTGGGTGCCTCTGGGACGGCTGTCTTGATCCTGGATGCTGGGACCCAGGTCCCGGAATGATGGAAGAGAGAGAAGCAGTAAGGTCCGTAACACCGCTAGCTGTGGTTTAGGGCTTTTCCGAGACCTATAAAGTCTTCAGTTGAGTTTATCCAAAAGACTCTTAAATCTGTTGGCACTGGAGTCCCAGGGCCAAGCCCATATTTACTGCCCAAGCTTGCAGCAAGAATGAGTGGGAGAGCAGGCCAAAGGCTAATGCAGCCCCTGTCCTCACTAACTGAGCTCAGAGGAAAAACAGTGTCCCCAAGGGTGAACGTCCCCTCCAGGACGGGGTATGTAAAACGGGGCCATTCTCCCTGGAGGATCGGGCTACGTGTGCCTTGCCTTTATCAGCTGGAACCAGCTCTCAGAACCAGCTCTCTCCGAAGAAGAGCTTTGGGCCGGGGGTCCAGTCAACCTGGGCTCTGTGGATCTTGGCTCCTTCTCTCCTTGCTGAGGGACAGTGGGTCACTTGTTTTCCCTATGCCACAGCTACCTAATCTGTGATACAAAGGCAGCCCGAGAGGTGTTCACGTCCTATTCCTTGGAACCGGTGATCACGCGACATGATGGGGCAAGGAAGGAATTCACAATGCTCCTCCGCTGACTGTATCAGTCACTTCCTGTCACTAGTGCAAAATGGCGAACACTCACAACTTAAGAAGTTTCTCTGGCTCACAGTTACAGTGGCTTCAGTCCATGGTTGGCTAGCTCCAAGATAGAGACGCATGGTGGAAGGGCACGGTGGAGGACAGCGGCTCACCCCATGGTGGCCAGGAAGCAAAGGGAGGGAAGGGAGGATCCAGGGATAAGAACACGCCCTCCCAGGTCGCGCCTCCAGGGATCCCCCCACCAATCAGGAACCACCTCCAATCAGGAGCTGCCTCCCAACAGCACATTTAGGTACGAACTTCTCAGCGGACTAATCACTGATGAGCATTTGTGCCGCTGTGATTCAGTCACCTTCCAGAAGCTCTGCCTCTAACCACATGGGACTTCTGAGGAATGTTTTAGACCCACTGTGTTTGTGCCTCTGGGTAGAAGGACAAAAGAAGTCGACCTGGATTACTCGGTGGGCCCACGTCACCACCCAAGTCTCGAGATATGGAAGAGTCAGAAGAGCCGGGACTGTGGTTTGGAGATAGTTTGGGCCCCTGAAACTCATGTTGGAGCTCCATCCTCACTGGGAGGTAAAAAGAGGGTGGAAAGTTAACCCAACTGTGATGTTCAGTGGCCAGAATGGGGTGGAGCATCCATGATGCACCCTTGTGGCTTGGTAAGGAGAGGACACAGACCAGGGGAGACACATATACCCACTCTCTGTATGATGCCCTGTACTTCCTTGGGAGTCTCCCAAAAAGAAGGACAGACGTGGCACCTTGGCCTCAGACCTCCAGAACCATGAACCAAAGGAAACCTCTTCATTTGTAATTCCCCCACCTGCAGGATTGTGTTACCAGCAACAAAACATGGTCTAGGTAAGGAAGCACAGACTGAGGAAACTTGAGCAGCCATTGTTGGCTTTGTAGACGAAAGGAAACGGCCTCAAGATGCTGGAAAGGCCAAGAAAATGGATTCTCCTTTGGGGCCACCAGCCCCACTGGCATCTTGACTTGTGGCCAAGCAGAGCCCACTGGGGACATGCCGGGCTATAAGGTAACAGAGTTGTGGCTTGGAGCCTTCAAGCCTGGGATTTGTTCTAGCTCCAGCAGCCACTGGAAATGAATCTACAGAGCAGTCCCCACCTGGGGTGGTCATGGCAATTAGGGACTTAATGGCACGTGGCAAATGCATCTGAGGTTCATATCTGGGGAACTGGGAGGACACAGTTCCATAGTCCAAGCCTGGGCAACAACTCTCCCTGGAGTCAGCAAGAAGGCCCAGAAATGCTCAGGACAGCAAAATACCAGGTCAGAGGGCTGGGGCTGGGGCTGGGACTGGGGCTGGGACTGGGGCCGGGCCCAGAGTCAGAAGGGTTGAGTTGACTGCAGCAGTAATCAGGGCATGAAAGGGTGGGCATAGCTTCACCCACCCAGCAACCCACGCTGGCCTGTAACAAGAGTGGGCTGGATCCTCCTCCCCTCTGTTGCCTGGATAAGAGTGGTACAGCTTGCCCAGGCCCCACTTATTTTCCTGGTGTCCCTAAGGGGGCACTGGAGTCACCGTGTCCCAACCCAGGGAGGGGGCCTCTGCAGTATGGTCTCCCTTGGGTCAGGCTCCCTCAGGTGCTGGAGCCTTGGCCCCCACAGCCACTGTCTTTGCCTGTCCCTTTAGAGCCTCACCCTCGTCCCCACGTCCTCTGATTTCGGCCCATTCTCTCTCAAAACCCACACCGACCTTCTCAAAGCCAAAGCCCACCAGGCTCTCAGTATAGACACTACAATTCACACCGGGGGCAGTGGGCCCGCAAGCTGCACGGATGACACCTTCTGGAATGTTCTCCCACCCGCCACACAGTCCCCTCGGCAGCACCCTGTGTCCTGTCCTGTTGCTTACTGCTTCTCAGACAATGGTCCACCCACCTCTCCCGTTCACACGCTGTGAGTCACTGTTGAGAACAGGGCTCCGAGTGGCACTTCTTGAGGGACACTGCCATGGGCTGAATTGTGCCCCTCCCAACTCAGACACTGAGTGCTGGCCCAGGTACCTCAGAAAGGGATCAAATCTGAAGACCAGGTCTTTGCAGAGGTCATCAAGGTAAAAGAAAGCCATGACAGGGACACCATCCAAGACAGCGGGATCACGGTAAGAACAGACGTAGACACAGACGCGCACAGAGGGACTGACGGCGTGAGGACGCAAGGGAAAGCCCACCAAGGACCTAACCCTGGCGTCTCTTCAGTCCCGGACCCGCAGCCTCCACCATGGTGAGAAGCTCAAGTCTGTGTACAGGCGCCCTGACCAAGGATTCCAGAACCTTCCCTGTCTGTGGGCCTGGGTGTCTTCTCCTCTTCCTGAGATACTCCCACCTTGGCCCCTTCTCTCTCTCAGCCCAGAGACACATCCACTCTGCCCACGGCCAAGCCCTGCTTCCTTCCTCTGAGAGCACAGCTTGCCCCCGCCCTATGCTGTGGACGCTTGCTCCGCGCTGTCCCCCGAGCAGGTGCCCTGGGCTGGCCCTGCCCTCAGAGGGGCAGAGCTGCTGATCACAGCCTGCCGCCCGGCAGCCAGGGGGCCACACACGGCTGGGAGGCCTCTCAGGGGTGAGACCCACGCTCAGACGGGCCCACATGGGGTGCAGGCGATTCTTAACACTTGTCTCTTTGAGCGCGTGCATGCTTTGTAGGTGAAATACTGTGGAACACGGGAACATGCACAGGGGAGCACAGGAGAGACGCTGGGACCATGCCGCCTGTGATGATGGTCTGGCCTGCCATGCAGGCTGTCCCCCAGGGGCCTCTGCAGGTCCTGCACAGAGCTCGGGGCTGGCTCGGCCCCGGCGATGGCCCCGGCTGCTCCTACGGCTAGCCTCCCCCGCCTTGCAGGTCTCTCCAGCCTCCCAGAAATGCTTAGCCTTCGTCCTGCGTCCTCCCTTTCTCAGTTCCAACCACAGTCCCCAAGTGTCCACGCTGCAGGCTGCCACCCCCTCATGGCTCAGTCCCTTGGGCCAGCTGCCACCGCCTCTCATCTGTGCGTACTCACAGGAAGCTGGGGTCACAAGGTGCCTGCGCCCAGGGACACTTCAGGCAGGAAGCACCCACCCCCTGGGGTCCCCTGGAAAGGCTCCTGTCTGTCCATGAGACCTGGCCTGTGCAGCCCAGGACAGGGGCACTGGCTTGGCGTGGGATGGGGGGCAGTGCTAGCTGGACAGGAGGCTGGGCTTCAGGGGGACTGCATGGTCCACACCGGCCCTCGGGGGCAGCGCAGGGCCCTGGGTGGGCTTCCTGTGGTTGCTGCTGGCCACGTAGGCCTTGTCCGGGGCTGCACAGGTCAAGGTGGGGTGACTGACCTCAGCTGGGAGTGGCTCTGGCCCAGGGGAACAGGGCGACCAGGCAGAAAGCGGGCGCAGGCCACTCGGCATCGGGCTGCTGCCATTTCCCAGGCTGGCAACAGCTGGCACTGAATCTCGGAGCCTGCGGCTGTGACAATTACCCAAATGTTTACTGCGTGTCACTATTAATAACACAGAAACCCCACGAGGCTCCCGTCAGGAAAGCATGGTGAGCGCAGAGGGCCAGGCTCCGCAGGCTGTCCTGCTCTCCCACCCACGGGGCCCAGCCTGCGTGCCCTGCCCAGCCGCTTCGCCTGCTCTGCGGGCCCTGGAGAGGGAACACAGCCCCTTCCCTTCTGCCACTCAGACACAGGTCTACACTGGTCCACTCCGGGACTGCAGCTGGGAGGCTTGTGCCTCAGTGGCTAGAGCAGGTGTGCCTGTCCCAGGACCCTTACACATGCTGCATCCTCTCCTTGGACACTCATCCTCTGTCTCCTAACTGCTACCCCTGCTCTAGGGGTTAGTGTAAATGTCCCCTCCTGCAGGAAGCCCTCTCCGACCCTCCAGTCTAGGTCACAGATCTGCTGAACTTTTTCAGAGGCCTGTAATTTCCTCAGGGGACCCACCCCTGTAGCACACACACAGGTCTGGACCTCACATCTCTCTCTGTCTCTGGATGGAGTGGGTTCTTGCCCGCTGCTGTCTCTGTAGAAGGGGGCCCGGACAATCCTATCCTCCCAGAGGCTGGTCGCATGACCAGAAAAGGGCCGGGCCGAGGGCACCCTGCCAGCCAGAGAACTCCAGACCTGATGCCCCGCACCCAGGGCCGCCTCCGCCCTCCCCTCGCCCAGCTGACTCTGCGGGCACTGGGCCCCTCCGCACGGTCCTTCCCGGATCCGGATGGGACTCTGTAGACAGAAGCCCCGGCAGGTGCTCAGGGAACAACTGCGAGCCAGACACCAGGCCAGGGGCCCCGAGCCCGGAGCGGAGCAGGGCCAGGGCCCACTGCTGCCTCTGCCACCACTGTCTTGCAGCGTGACCTTGGGCACAGCACGCCCTCTTGTGAGTCTCAGCTTCCCAAACTGCAAAACGCGAGGACCGCACCTCATACTCCAGAGGGCTCTCTTGCCTCTGTGGGTCCCCCTCCTTCCCTTCCGCCAGCGCATCCCAGACTCATCTCACCAGGGAGCAGGGGTGATTCAGAAGGGGGAACCCACGCTGCCGCCCTGGGACGTGTGCCCGCTCTCCACAACAGGGAACAGGGAGTGGGGACCCTGCACAGGATTCGCGCTGCCCACGTGCCTGGCGCACAGGGGCACCAGCTTGCTGAGGCTGTCTGCCACTCAGCAAGGAGGGAGGAGCTATTCCTGCTGCACAGCGAGGGGCGGTGCCAACCTCACCCTGCCCGTGCCCTCCCCACCCTGCCCGGCTCCCTCTCCCCACGCCCTGAGACCGGGAGCGGAAATTCCTCCTGGCTATTAATTAAAAGCTGCGTCTCCCCTAGCGCCAGTATACTTGCCATAAATTAATAGCAGTCTTCTTAATCAAATCTTATCTCCTCCTCGAGCCCGAGCTGGTGTCTTTGTGCACTCGGCCGCGAAATTTAATTTCGGATGCTTCAGCGGACGGCGTGGGGTGCGCATGGGCATCTATTTTGGGGCCACACCCCAACTTGAGAGTCGGCACCAGACCCCGGGCCCCCTAGCCAGGCTGGCTGGACCCAGCTGCTCCTGCCGTCTGGAGGCAAAGCATGCCCGTTTCTGTAGGAAGGGAGCTGGGCATGCCAGCCCATGCGTGGGAGGCCTAAATGCTGGGAGGCTGAGGCAGGAGGGTTCCAAGTTTGAGCTCAGTCTAGGAAAGTTAAGGGGACTCTGTCTCAAAAATCAAAAATTAGTCTGGCACCCTTGGGCTCGGCAGGAAGTAACAAGTTTCTATGTGCTTTGGAGGCAGAGCTGGGTGCAACTCCTGATTCCCGCGCCCTGGCTTGCGGCTGCCTCTGTGGCCCCCTGGTTCTTCTGCCCAAGAGGACAGATCATGCCTCCTGCCATTCTGATGCCAGGATGAGACGACATGTCACAGGTATGGGGCATAGCCCGGCGCCTGCACCTGCAGCTACGGGCCAGGGAAGACGGGCTCTTCTGCCAGGGACAGCTGCAGAGCCTGGGCACCGACCCTGCTCCAATTCCATACCCAGGGAATTCCAGATCCAGGCTCTGGAGTCCGGGGTCCCTTGGGCTAGATGGCGCCTGCCTGTTCCTCATTCCTGGCCTGCCTGTGGCCCCAGAAGCAGCCGGAAGCTGACTCTGCCAGGCGGGCAGCCTGCGCTGGGTGGCTCTGGGCTGCCACTTGCCCAGGGCAACCATGGCAGGCCTCTTTCCAACCTGTATCATCACCCAACTGGGCATGCGTATCAGTATCAGCTTCTGCTGGCTGCAGGGAGCTGGGGCTGTCTCTGCCCCTCCTACTGTGACTCATGGGGTCTCTGATCGGCTCAGTCATGCAGGGACAGGAGGTTCGGCACGTCTAGCGCTGCATTCCCCCTCAGAGCAGCAGGGCTGCCCCTCCAGCTGCTCTGGCCCCGGGTCGGGGCTTTTCTGTGTGGGCTACGGCTCCCACCCTCAGCTCCTGGGCACACAGCCCTCTTTGTCACCCAGCCCGCAGCCTGACCTCCCTGGCTCTGACCCGCAGAACTTTTCTGCACCCTGTTTTTCTTAATAGTGCCAGGGATCGGGCCCAGGGCATCACCCTGAGCTACAGCCCAGCCCCCCCTTTTTTGAGACAAGGTCTTACTAAGTTGCTGAACTGCCCCGGCTGGGCTCTGACTCGGGTCCCTCCTGCCTCAGCCTTCTGGAGGGCTGCGATTCCAAGCTCACGACACCCTTTTCCCAGCTGCTCTCCTTCCAAAGTCGTCTTCTTCCTTTCACTAATGTGCTACTTTTCTTAGCATGCCTGTGACGCATAGCAATGACACGCACCATCGTGAGGTAGCAGTGCACACGGGTCATTCCTGCTGTCCCTCCCCTCTGGTCTCCGACCTCCCCCATTCACAGAGCCCCTTTCCCTGCACATGGTCTCCTCCCTGTCTTCGTCCGCCTTGCTTTTATTTTGCTTTTTAAACTAATTATATTTTGTGTTTCTCCTATAAGAGAAACCACGTGACAGTTAACCTGTGTCTGGTTTATTTGGCTTAGCTTACAGTCTCAGGACACAACCACTTTCCTACAGATGATGCAAATTTATCCTTCTTGCTGGCAGACTAGTACTCTACGGCATAGACATACCACATTTTTTTCACTCGTGCATCTGTTGATGGGCGTATCAGCCGGTTCCAAGATGGGGCTATTCTGAGTTCTGCTGCTACGAATGTGGGTACGCATTTGTTGCTGTTGTATGACGTTTTTAAGCTCCTGGGAAAATCCAGGAAAGGAATGTCTCTGGGACAAATAGAATTTCTACTTGAGCTTCTTAAGGGGTCTCCAAGTTTTCTCCTTGCTTTGTGAGTCTGTTGTTTTGTTTTTGTTTTTGTTTTAGTTTTTTTGGTAAGTCTTCAAGTTTATCTCCAGTTCACACTGCAGGGAAAGCCCGTGCCAAGAACCGGCCCTCCTGCCCTCCTGCCCGCTGTCGGCACGGCATTCGCTACGACGTTCCCCTCCCTGAGGCTGCCATGGTCACAGGACTTGGGCACAACAGTTCTCAAACTGGGTCTCAAGGCAGCAGTGCCTGGGGACTCGTCAGGGATGCAAGTTCTCACGCTGGCCCTGGACCTCATGAACCCAGAGCCGGGAGGTGGGGCCAGCGCCAGGGGTGGTCGCGTGCCTCCCAAATGCCCTGGTCACTGCTTCTCACTGGGGGGGGGGGGGGCTGGGGGTGGTCTGCAGTCCCCAGCGGGCATCTGACAATGACCGGAAGCATTTTAGTTGTGACTGCTGGGACCAACTGGGTAGAGGCCATGGATGCTGCTAAACATCCCACAATGCACAGCACACTGTCCCCCCCCACCCCCCAACACCAGGACAGCCTGGCCCAAGGGCCACAGGGCTGACGCCAGGAGACCTGGCTGCACACCTGCCTGCCCAGGAATTGGGCAGCTGGGGTCTAGGAGGGAAGAATGCATGGTACCTTCCAGAGTCCCCCGCAGCCAGGTGACCCAGTGCCAGGGTTCACCTCAACCACAGGAGCTAAGGCACCGGGGTGTCATGTGACGGAGGCAGGTACACAGCAGCCCCCCCATCCCCCTCCCACTTCTGACGCTGCAGGCAGCCGGGGGACCCGCGGTACAGAGCAGGCACGCAAACACAGCTCCCTGGAAGTGGCCGGCAGGGACGGACTCGGGGGGCACCAACGCCAGAGCTGGCATCCTTGCTGTCTTCGCACGCACAGATCAGGCCACACCGATCGGGCTAGCTCAGCTGAAATCAGCTGCTTACTGACCCTGCCACCCCAGCATCGGGAGGCTGAGGCAGGAGGATCCCAAGTTTGAGCCCCGCCAGGACAACTTAGTGACTTAGCAAGACCTTGCTCTAAAACCAAAAATAAAAATGGGCTGGGGATGTAGGCCCTGGGCGTGACCTCTAGCACCACGAGCAATGTGCGCTAAGCAGGAAGGAAAGCCACAGGCACTGCATAGCCATGCAGTGGGTCTAGTTGGTGCCCACTGCGTGCTTCTGTCTAGCCATCTGTCCCACTGTGCGACGGTGCAGCTGTAGAGAACTCACACTCCAGCTGCAGACCAGGGGGCCAGGAACGTGGCTGGGGGCTGGACAGCCCGCCTGGTACCAACAACGTGAATCGTGGTCCACGTGTTTATATCACAGCCTCTGTTTTCCTAGTCTGCAAAACGGCGACATTGCTACTAACCCTGAGCACCAGGCAGGGATGAAAAGGGGTGACCGCGGAGAAGCACCAAGCGCTCAGTTGGCTGCAGTACTATGCCGAGGTCAGCGTTAGGATGGGGACAATTCTGGCCTTGTTCCTGGAGCCTGGGACCCAAGGTGATGTGTGAGAGGGTATAATCCAGGCATGACCCAGCCTCCTGGGCAGCCGCCGCCACAGCAGCCAGCTTGGTTGTGAGCTGTGGGCAGAGGCCCTGTGGATTAGCAGGTGTTATAGAGGTGCGAAGAGCCATTAGCACCTAATTACGCCTTTGTCCTTCTGTAATCAGGTGACCTGCCAAGGACGAAGGGGGAACTTAAAGAGAAAGCAGACAGCTGAGCGGACACCTGCCAATGCATCCTTTCCCTGTGCCAATGGCCTCTTTCTAATGGTTGAGGGCCTGGGGGACCGGTTCCTCAGAAGGAGGCGGGTCCGGGTGCTGCAGAGTTGAGTGACCAAGGTCCCGGCTAGTAGGGACCTGTGGGGGGCGGGGGCGTGGGGAGAAGCATCTGATAAAGAGGTGGTTCAGCATGATGAACTGGGCAGCTGTCGGCAGGGTGGACAGCAATTGGAGTTTGGACCTGGGGTCAGGCAGGAGGCTGTCACAGCAGTCCGGGTGTGGGGGACACACGGAGTAGCCATGACAGGTGAGAACTGACAGCACACCTCGGTCCTGGCCTTTGCAGCCCTGGCTGGAGACAGTACTCAAAAGCGGGAAGGGCCCAAGAAACACCGATCACAGCTGGCCGTGGCTGTCAGTGAGACTGTGAGCTCAGACCCGGCGTTGTAAGTGGTACGGAACCCTGAGACCCAGAACCTCTGTGGTACAGAACCCTGAGGCCCAGCACCTCTCTGCATACAGACCCCACCAGCCCATCAGAACAGGGCTGCTCCTTCAGGCCTGGGCCCCCCAGACCTGGGGCCTCTACCACATAAACCAGGAGGAAACACAAGTCAGCTACTCCAGGTGTCAGGGCCCCGCAAGGCCATGCCTCGGCCAGTCACCGTTTGTCTTTTGGTCCCCGCCAGGGGCGGGGGAGCAGTGGCTGCCTCTTAGGGCTTCTGATCTGGAGCCAGCCTGTGTCCCGAGGGCAGGGGAAGGTTCCACTGAGGTCAGGGATGTTCGCAAGTGTTACAGGCGGATGCGGGTGTCACCCTGGGGCTTCTGGCTAATCCCCCGGGACACCTGTGTTCCCCAGGCCACTAGCACACCTTCTTGCGCTCTACTGGGGAGTGGTCTCCTAGGATGATCAAAATGAAGACTCAGTCCAGGCCCAGTGACGCAGGTCTATAATCTCAGCACCCTCGGAGGCGGAGGCTGGAGAATTACAAGTTTGTGCCCAACGCAGGCAACATAGCAAGATCCTGTCTCAAAATTTTTAAAAAGGAGGAGCTGGGGATATAGCTCACTGTGAAGGCCCTAGGCTTGATTTCTGCTACCACACACACACATGCACACGTACACACACGCACAAAGAACGCATGCAACTTGTCCTACCGGTGCCCCTGCAGCACACAGGAAGGGAGGAAACCCCACAGCCAGGATCTGTGAGCACCGCCACCCACCCACGGCCATCTCTCTGCAAGCTGGGCACCTCCTCCCCCGTCCTGCGGAAACCAGAAGCCAGTTCTATGTGGCTGCCCCGTCCCTGCCGGCAGGGTTCTACCTGGATGATTAGAACGCGTAAGAGCAAATTTCATGGGGTAATCAACATTAAAATGATCACGGAGGAGTCGGAAGCCCGCCAAGAGGCAGAGCTGATGGGAGCGTGCAGAGGTTGTGCCAGCATCGTCCCCTTCCCGTGTCCCCAACAGCTTCCAGCCATCTGTCCCCATCAGCTCCCTGCCTGGTTAGCTGGCTTCCAGGAATGTGGTCGTGGAGCCTGACTGGGGAGCACAAGGCACCCTCCCTGGAGTCAAGGCTGGGGTGAGGAGCAAGCAGGAGGCCGGGCCTGGCACGCAAGCGCTGGGGGCTTGCGGACGCTCCCCACCTCTGGAATGAGAACAGGACAATGCCCAGAGAGGGTCTCGCACATGCTGTTCAGGACATCAAGGCGTGGGAGGTGCCCAAAATCCAGGGGCGTGGACGCAGAGCTCACCCTCGGGCCGGTTCCAGGCAGGTCTGGGTGTCACACTGCGGCTGCAGCACATGTCACAGGACAGCGACATGGGAAGGTCCCCTTGCTTGCTCTGTGACCAGATGTCCCCTCTCATCTGTGGGGACCCACCCCAAAACCTCCCCCAAGGGTGTCTGCAACCACAGACGGGACCACCCCTCGACAGGCCATCACACATAGGAAGAAGCTAACAGCTGCCGTAATAAACTAGAACAATTACAACGATCCACTGTATTAAAAGTTATTTCCAACTTAGAACTCTCTCTGGAACTGTCAATAGTGTCAGGCTGAGGGGTGGCCTCAGGTAACTGAAGTAGGGGATGGGGGACCCCTGTACACCCAGAAAAATGGGGAGAGGGGGCTTAAGCTCTGCACACTTCCTATCTCCCTCCCCCAACCTCGCTCCTGTTCGGGTCTTTGAATAGGATGGGTAGCCTCGGTCCCCTGTCATGTCTCAGCTGACAAAAGCTGTGTCCAGGGGTGATAGGGGGTTCTGGGGGCCCCTAAGCCAGCTCTGAATTCAGATTGTCCCCGAGAGTCTAGGGAGGTTAGGGTTTCACAAGTCTCACTCTGCAAGTCACCAGGCAGCTCTGAGGTCTGAGACTTTGGGAAGGACAGAGACCGGGAGCCCTGTCCCCATCCTCACTAGGGCCAACCCAGGACTCTGGACCCGGCTGGCAGGACACCCGGGTCAGAAGGGTCAGAGCCCTGGGGACAGGAGCAGATGGCCCTCAAAACCGAATCCAGTCTCTGCAGTCACCCCCAACTCATGCCACTCACATGATGCCTGCTGATCAGATTTGGGGTTCCTTACACAGAGTAATTAGAGTAATCGGATCACAGGAGGCACTAACTGGATTAGACAGACGGCTTCCAGGAGCCACGGGATGGACGTGGTTATTACATAGCATGGGCTGGACACGTGGCCGGGTGGTGTCTGATCCACTCCTCCTCCTCCTCCTCCTGGAGGGCAGGGGGCACCCAGGGAGGCTCTGCGTGGGTTCCCCAGCCTTCTGGTCAGGTCCCTCATCTTCTCTGGCCACATGTCAGTGTCCTCCTTCGTGAGCACCAAGCCCCATCTGGATCTCTGTGGGACATTTTGGCTGCACTAGATTCTTTGAACCACACCGGAAGTTTACAAGGTCGGCTGCAGCATTTCCATGGATTACTGAGAAAAACTGAGTCTTGGAGGTGAAAAGACTCCATTAGGATTCAAATCCCAATTAATCCTATTTAATAATCCTATTTAATCTTAATTCCATCTCTAAACCCATCTCCCCAAGTTGAGCTGCATCCAGCATCCCCAACTTCTGAGGGACCAGACCCTTTGTAACTCCTGAGCTGAGCTGGACAGCAGAGGGCTTCATAGGTGAGGATCTGGGAACGCCGGGAGAGGGCAGCAGGCTGTCCCCACCACGGCCACCCCAGGCTGCAGGACTGGGGCCTCCACTGGCCACCTGCACACCCAAGTCCCACGTCCTCGGCAGCCTTCTGTCCTGGGTGTGCAGACGGCTCCCCATCCCTTCCCAGGGGCTGTTTCCACGTGAGATGAGGACAGAGCATATATCAGACACCACAGACAGGCTCCCTGCACGCTGACAGTAGGAGGTGACCCACCCCAACACCACGCACGCGCGCACACTCACACCTCAACACTTATTGGAGGCTTGGCCTGGGGCACACGCAGGACATGTGGCTGCATGACCTCACGGCGGTACTCGTGAGCAGAGGGGCCCTGAGGACTCAGGGGGCGCAAGGTGAGAGGCAGGTGTGTGGGCAGGTGGTGGCCGGAGTGGATGGTGGTAGTTTGTAACACTGTGGCCCACATACTTCCTGGCTTCTCTGGTCACAGTGCGTGTGCGTGGCAGGCTGGGGCAACAGGGGTTGGCGCTGGCCAGAGACCCCACCCCTGCAGCACCCCTGGGAGCACACCCAGCATAACAAGGGACACTTGCACAGCCTCAGGGCAGCCTTAGAGGGAACCGCTTGGTACTGGAATGACCTGGCCTTCTTAGGGGAGAGGAGTCACAGGAGGGCGTCCTGGCCCAGCTGCTCTCCACAGCTCCGGGGACAGGCAGGAAACAGCAGGGAATGTATGGGGGCCTGAGGGTAGCCTGAAGGAGGGCCTGACGCCCACCCCTCAGGTCCCAACACGGGCCATCCTCCTGGAACGCAGGGGACATCCAGGGGATGGCAAAGGGTCAGGTTGCCAGGGATCAGGTCCCATCCTGCAGCCAGGCGCAGCAGCCAGGCAGCTGGAGGGTGTGGCGGACATGGCCCTGGTGTGCGGACACAGAGGGCCCGCGATGTAGCATCACAGGGATCAGAGGTCACGGCCTCGGGAGAACACAGGGAGGTGTCCCAGGCTCTGTCTGCAGGCTCCCGGCTCTGCCTGTGTTCCCACACTGCCTGTCCGGGTAGAAGGTCAGATCAGAGGGAGCAGGCGGCCACCGCAGCTCTGGACAGGTTTGGGCCAGAACCATGTGGCCAACATGGAACCTGCAAGAGAAGAAGGCACCTGGTACAGCGATCAGGGATCAGGTGCCGTGTCTGCACACCTGGGTCCCACCCCCACTTGGACAGGTGACCCAGAGGAAGCCTTTTCCTATCCCTGGAGATGCTGCTGGCGTGATCCAAGTGTGCTGATCCCCACGCCTGGCCTGGGGACCCTGGGCAAGCCATGGCCTTCAACCTCTGCAGGCTCAGAGTCCTTATCCATAAAGTGTGTTTGCCTGAGTGTGAAAGTCTTTCGTATCACAGCAGGCTCTTTGAATCACAGTGTGCTTTCCTGTGTCTCCATCTGCATCTGTGGAGTTATGCAGTCTCCTGGCCGCCTGCCCCGGGGCCTGGCCCGGAAGGGTGGGCGCCAGCTGATGGTAGGGCTGTTCCCTGCACCGCTGTGTCCCAGCGCTGGTGGCCAGCGCCCTCTCCCTTAGCACTCAGAGGGACCTCAGCTGTGTCATGGTCCTCAGCCCACAAGAGGGACCTGAGTAGGAAGGAGGTGAGGGGCACAGCAGCCCAGGCACCACTCTGCCCTGTGACCCCCGACAGGTCCCTGGTGACAGCTTGCTGCCATGGCCAGTGGCATCTGAGCACAGGATGGCGACTATGCTGGCCCGGAACAAGAGAAGCTGGCTTTGTCTTCCTCCCCCAGCCCAAGAAGTCATGAGGGGATCTTGACACCTTCCTCCCTAGGGACGCTGGGGGGCTGCCCGGGACTGCAGGGGCTGTCTCCTGACTTTCGTCTCTTCCTACTCCATGTCTGGGGTTCGCCTTCTCTGCATCCCACCTGGGCTGGCTCTTCCCGGGCTCTCCGCAGGTTTCTCTGGGCTGGACTTCTTCCTCTGACAAGTCTCCCACCCACTCTGCTCTCCCAGCTCATGGGTGCTTAGAGTTGAGGACCCCTCGCCTCCATGAACCTCCAGCCACTATGGACCCAGGGGAAAGATTTGATGGCAAGGACAGGAGAGGAACAGAGCCCGGGCTGTGCAAAAACTCTGGACCCTGGACACAAGAGACCCACAGGTGACGGCAACTCAACGTTCCCTTACTCAGTGCCGGGGACTGCCGGGGCACAGGGGCTGGCCTTGGGCTCCTGGACACAGCCCGATCAGAAACAAGTGCTGGTCATGTGGCCCCTGAACACGGATGCACAGTTAATATTCCCTGATGTCCCCTATGAGCCTTGTCCCAACGCTCGGGGCCCCGGTGACAGCTGCCTCCGAATCTCCCCCGCCCAGGCCTTTCAGCTGTCTGCCCCCTGCCTCGTGCCTGTCACTCCTTCAGATAGCTTTGATGACATCCACAAGGGGATAAATATTGTCCTTCTGACACGATGGAGGAGACCCTGGAGGCTCTGTGGGTTTGGGTCATACTCTGAGGTCCCAGGGGCTGGGCCACTCAGTTGTTGTGAGCTGAATGAAGAGTTGCTCTGTGACATCCTCAATCCAGGACCTTCCCATCCCATCCCCCAGGGAGGGTGTGGGGTCCCCTGCTCTCCCCCCAGCCAGCGCTGTCCCTGGCAGAGGTAAAGGGTCTATCCGCTGCACTCAGAAGCAGCTTGCTGGGGTTGGGGACAGGTTCAGGGAGCACAGGCTCCAAATCCCTGCCCGCCCAGGTCTGGCCACTTGTGCCCCCCACGGCAGCTGCTCCTGACCATGGGATTCTACAGTGACACAGGCCTCCCTGATGGCCAGCTGGCCGAGGCAGCTCCGCACACCAGCCAGCGTTAACTGTTCTCCAGGCTTGCTTACGACCCAATAAAATCCATAACCCAGAGGGCCTGTCTCCCCGCGGCCCCACGGGCTCCGGCTCCATGGGGATGCGGCTCTGCTCTTTATAGAAACCACTTGCTAAGCTGGACCACTTTAAACCGTCACTGTCGGTAAATGACTCTCCTGGAGACAGTCCTATCCGTTCAGAGGGACGTCCCGGGCACTGCCGGGAGGGCTGGCTACATCCCTTGGCAGGCACTGTGGTACCTGTGGGGGCAGCAGACTCCCCAAGTTGGTATCTGTGCCCCGCAGGCCAGGTGGGACGGACCCAGCCATTGTCACACCCAGGATACTGGGGCCTCGAGTTAGTGATACATCTTCCCACTGACACGGCACAACCAGGAGATTAGGCACCCGTCGCTGTGGCCCGGCTTATTTCTCTTTCCTCTTTCCTTCTTTGGTATCAGGGATTAAACCAGGACCCTCGCACTGAATTACACCCTCAGCTTTTTAAAAAACTTTATCTGGAGACACAGTCTTGCCAAAGTTAACAAGTTGCCCAGGCTGGACTCGAACGTCCATCCTCCTGCCTCAGCCTCCCGGGGTGCCAGAAGGACGCTAGGTCTGTGTGTCGCTAAAGTAGGAGACGGTCTTCTTTAAGTAAAATTTTAGCCAGGTCCCCAGTAGATAAAAATAAACATGTCTAATCACGGGGCACGGGGCACGTGTCTGCGGCACGTACCTAGGCGGGACCAGGCTTTGCTGAGTTTTCCAACTGAGGGGTAGAAGCTTCTAGAAGGATGAGACGGGCCACTTCTCACTACTGTGTCCTGCTCTGTGGGCCCAGCCCAGCGATGCATCTCCAGTGGTGTTTAGGGAGGGAGGAAGGGTTCCAGGGGAGATGAGAGGAAAGGGGGGAAGGGGGGAAGGGAGGAAGGGAGGAAGGGAGGAAGGGAGGGGAGCTGGCATTAACCCACTTTCCTTTTTCTCTCGTCCTCCGCCCTGCACTACTCCCTCCTTCCTGGTGCTCAGGGTGAAATCGAGGTCCCCCGTCCCCCACCAGGCCCTGCCACGGCCCACTCTGCCCTGGCCTCGGAGCTCAGCCCGTGTCTCCAGGGTGGGTGTCAAGGGCCCTGAGCAGCCGCTCCAGGAGGGCCTCCGGCATCAAGGGCCCCGAGCTCTGCCCACTGCTGGGGTTCACCTCCTCCCACTCCTACGTCATCACCGCTCCCATGGGAGGGGCCACAGCGCGTGTCACAGGATCAAGCAAATCCACTGAGAAGTTGTCCCGGAAGCTCTGGGCCACTAAGTGTCTTCTCAAGCTGTGACCACAATGCTGACAGCCACGGGCATAGGGTGGCACTTGTGCTTCTGGGTCCAGAGGCGCGGGCCCGTCAACCCAACACTGTGGGAGGCTGAGGCAGGAGGACCGCACATTTGAGCTCAGCCTGGGCAACTCAGCAATTTGGTAAAACCCAGTCTCCAAAGTAAAACTAAAAACACGGGCCCAGGGCTAAGGCCACGGGCTCCATCCCAGGACCACAAAAGTGTGTGTGTGGGAGGGGGGCATACTGAGCCCGGGGTACCTGACCCTTCTCCTGCTTCCCGCCCTGCTCCCGCCTCATCCTCCGCCTGTCCCCGTGCTCCAAGGCCTCTCCCCCGGCACTTGGGACAGCAGCTGCCGGCTAGCCAGAGGCCACATCTGGAATCCATCTTCCTCATTAATTTAATGGCGGCTTCCCAAGCACCGGCTCCCTTGATCCCCCAAACCCCTGCTCGTGCTGCTAACAAGGACGGTAATTTGTTCATTAAACTCGGGACTCCCTACCACCAGGCGGGCTTCTGCCCACCCTGGGGGTCAGGAGGCCTTAGAGGAGGCAGGGCGGCCTCAGGCAGCTAGGGTCTGCACTGTGGCTCCCCAGGTGACACCCGGGACCTCTCTGGGGCAGAGCCCCCCATGCTCTGGTCACTCTAACTCCCTGAGTGAGCGAGGATGTGTGGGGACAGCTTGGGGACAGGCCATCAGGCAGCCCCTGCCAGCTCCTCTGCAGCCCTGTGACATTTGTGGCCGTCCAATCAATGCAGACAACTCGATCTCACACCAGGTCCCAGTGCAAACCACAGCCCATCAAGAGGCATTTACTGTCCTGAAAACAAACAGACCCCTCCCGCACTGACTGCTGGCCCCACCCGCACCCCAATGGTGTCCCCTTGCCTGTCCTTGGAGAGCTCAGACTTGGCAATCCAGGCCACTTCCAGGCACTTCAATCTCTGCCCACTGCAGGGACAAGAAGCTGGGTGCCAGGGTCTGTGCCCTGGAACCTGCCGTGGAGAGGCGTCAGGGGCTTCGGATGCAGCATTTTCAAAGCAGCAGGTGGGCGTTTGCCACACAGACCCCTTGCAGGGTTGTCTGGGTGCAATACTGTCTCCCCCAAGCTCCCCTCTAGGTCATAATGCGGCCTGATTTGAAAACAGGGTCACTGCAGCTGTCAGTTAGTTAAAATAAGGCTGTTCTGAGTGGGCACGCCCTGATCTAAGACGAGGAATCATGGGCACCAAGACACGAGAAAAGGGGATAGGGAAGGCATGCGACAGTGGGGTGGGGGACTGGCGTGGTGCACCTGTGGGCCCACAACTGGCTGGGCACCCAGAAGCCAGACCTGGGCCGAGGTCCCCCTCAGGGCCTTCAGGGCTGGATTTTGGGCTTCTGGCCTCCAAATCATGGTGGGTTTTGGGGATGGAGCCTTTGCACCGAGCTACATTCCCAGACTGCTGTCATTTTTGATTTTGAGACGGGGTCTTGCTAAATTGCTAAGTTGCTCAGACGGGACTTGAACTTGCATCCTCCTGCCTCAGCCTCCTGGAGTGCCAGGATGACAGGCACGCACCGCCTACTTTATGGCTCTTTCTTACAGCACGGACAAGGAGGTGGGCTGGACGGCTTGGAAAAGTGAGGCTCAGAACTTGGAGCCACGCACCCCAATGGCACACCAATGCAACGTCAGCATCGAGCCAGCATTTTGAGCTCCCTTGGTCCCCTCAAAGTGCCCTGTGAGGCCCAGAGCCTGAGGAGGAACGCAGGGCCCCACCCGAGGGCACATGGTGAGGATGGAGGCTGGGCCTGGACACCCAGGCACTGCAGGGACCGGGCTAGGTCCCCCAGCGTCACACACAGCCAGCACCCCCTCTCTCTGGAACCCATCCCGCGGAATCCCAAGGACCAGTAGGGCGCCAGTGCCAGGGAGGTGTTAATAAACGGATACATGTTTGGAGGAAAGTGAAATCTAAGATTTTAAAAATGCAGCTCCTCTGCCAAGCCCTCCTGTTGGAGACCACACGGAAATGAAGTCGGCAACGTTTTCCCATGGCTGGCTTCTTACATCCCATGAATCTCACACAAGGAGCCCTGTGTACAGACCTGGCCTGCCCTGAGGGAGGGAGGTGGGTGGGACGCAGTTCCCCGCTGGCGCTGCGGGCAGCCTGGGCTGGACCAGCCCTGCCTTGGCCGCCCTGTGCCCTTACAAGGTGATCACCAGCATCTGTGGCCTCCACCCGCCCGAGGCCGGGAGCGCACACCACTCCTTCCCGCTCAGGTCTGACGACCCCACATGCCTGCCCATGTGGCCACGTGTCCCCTGGGGCACTGTGCACAGATGACTACCCCCTGGGCAGCCTTTGGTGCAGGAAGGGGTGTTGGCAGAACAAGGTGGGCACAGCCTGGAAGGCAGAGGACTTTGGTGCCGGGCAAGCCCGTGACCTGCCACACCGTGGAGAAGCCTCCTGGGTGGGGACAGAGGGGACAGGCAGAGACTGGGCTCCCTTGTGCTGGATTCACACCAAGGCCACCGGCTCTAGATACACGCCAAGGTCCCAGCCTAGAAGGTTCTGAAACATCTTTGATATCCCATGCTGATCAGGTGGGCCAAAGGTCCCATTCCATTCTGAAACACCATCACCTCTGGTCCCAGGGTGGGCCACACCTGGTGGCCCTCACAGGTGCAGGGAACGTGGGCTCCGGTGCTCCCAATCCCGCTCTGAACCCATGAATGGGCCAGCGGCCACCTCCCCGCAGAATCTCATGGTAGGGACTTATTCCTTCCCCTACAAAGTACTTTATTAGGGCGGCAGCTTTAGCCCTGCTTAAAAGAAGAGAACCCCAAGGTTGAGCACTGCCTGGGCAACTTAGTGAGACTCAGTAGCAAACTAAGAATCAGCCGGGCTGAGGGCACAGCTCAGTGTGAAGGCCTAGCACCATCTCCCCTCCACACAAAAAGGAGGAAACGAAGGCTCAGAGAGGTTAAACTGTCAGAGGATGCACAGCTTGTGAGTGGCAGAGCTGGGATTCTACCCATGTCTGCCTGGCTCCTCCTACAGCACAGGTGCTGGCACATCCTCCAGCCTGTGAGGATGTCCCCTACCTGGGCCATTTCCTGGGGGCACAGAAGCCACTGGTCACAATGACTGTCCTGTTCATACGAGCCCAGGGAGAGGTCTCAATGCACAGAGGCTGGGAGGGGAGGGAGGCCAGGCCTACCGACAGCGTCATCTGGCAGGCAGACAGTGCCCGGCTCAGAATCACGGACCAACGGGCAGTGTGTCTCGTGGAGAGGCCACATGCGGGAACGCCCGCCCGGGTTGCTCCTGGACCGGGCGCCCGTGCCTCAGCTCCCCAGCTGCTGGAGTTTGTTTCCAGGGCGAGGCCAGGACCGGTTTCCAGGTACGCGCTATGGAAACACAGAACTCATGCGCACCCTCGGACACAGAGCCCCATTCATCAGTACCCCTAACGGCTGGGCTCCAGCAGGGGCGGAAAAGTCAACTCCAAGCCTGCCCTGGCCACCGTCCTTGTGCCCTGCATGGCCCGCTCAGGGGATAGAGCAAACACAGCACAGGAAAGGGGCCTGGCACCGTGACACCCCAGAGGAGTCGCAGCCCGCGACACCCAGCAGCACCATAACACACGACACGGCATCTCCAGAGACTGAAGGAGAGAGCAGGCACCTCAGGGTCACCTTCCTCACCCTGCAGGGTCCTAGGACTGAGAGCCCGAGGACAGCCAGCAGATGGTGCACACCGCCAGCCCACCTGTTAAGTGTGAGGGGTGATACCAAGGTGCTGGGACTGGCTACTGGGGTCCCTGGGATGACTGGCACGGGGGGTGGTGTAAAAACTAGGGGTTCCTTGAGGGGCTGTGGCCAAGGAGAGTGTGGAAGGCCTTGGAGGTTCCCGGAAAGTCTGGGCCTGTCATGCATCTCAACAGAAGCAGTGGTGGTGACACTGTGGGCCCTGTGCTGGGCACCAAAACCATGGGGGTGGGAGACCCTGGCCAGTACCCACAGTTGCTAGCTAACTGCAGGACCAGGAGACCACAGGCAGTCCAGGGGAGAAGAGTTAGAGGACAGAAGGTCAGGAATCCTGGAAGCCAAGAAGAAAGGACAGGTCACCACTGGCGCGCAGTGACGTGCAGAGGGCCCAGGAACATGTTGCTCACGTCTGCCTGGACGAGGGATGGGACGGGGCAGCGGTGGGAGGGTAATCAGGGGCCTGGGCAAGCAGGTGGCACCTTTGATGTGACCAGTGTGAAGGAGAGGCTCTGAGGAGAAGCCAGCACAAGTGGGGCTGGGGGTGACAGAGACGGGAGACCTGGGAGGTGGGTGCCCATGTTAAGGATCAATGGGGAGAGAGAGAAGGAGAGAGAGCACCTGGGCAGGTGAGGGCTATCTGGACAGGTGTGAGCTAGATCAGCACAGTGTGGAGCTCAGGGTGGCGCCCGGAGCCAAGAGCTGGGAGTGGAGGAGCTTCCCGCAGGGGGGTGCAGGCTGCCCCGATGCGGGGATATACCAGCTATTGGAGTGGGCAGGCGGTCACGGCTACAGGTGACAACGATGACCCACAACTTGCAGCTCAGATTTCCTCACCCGAGGCAGCGCAGTGCCACTGCCCGACCCCGTTGCTTCCTCGTCACCTGTCCCCGGCCTATGTCATGGACAGACCGTGAGCACCCTGAGGACTTGTTTGGGCTCCTCGCTAACTCTAGGCATCGGATAAGAGTCCCATTTACGGGAATGCCGCCAGCCCTTTTCAGCTTGCTTGGTGCCTAATAGCTGCACAAAATGCTTGTGGGGAGACCGAATGGCAAGGCTCTTCCCCGCTCCGCTTCTCAAGACTCACCCAGTCTGAGGAAGCTGACACCCCACTCCCTGGCCAACCCAGCCAGGCCGCAGAAAACTGTGGAGCTGGCTTTTTCCTTCCTGCATTTTAAGGAAAACAAGAAAAACAAAAATCCAC
The DNA here is from genome assembly GCA_004027205.1 of Ctenodactylus gundi. NCBI lineage: Eukaryota > Metazoa > Chordata > Mammalia > Rodentia > Ctenodactylidae > Ctenodactylus > Ctenodactylus gundi. The sequence goes on along the minus strand of PVKB01001242.1, from coordinate 295,461 downwards.
TCAGACCCAACAAACCAAACGAGATGGCCTTGCGGTGCTGATGAGATCCAATTAACAGAGATGGGGCTGTGTCGGTTTTTCCTTCGCAAACATCCTATTTATTTGTGGGGCGCTTGGGGGGGCACGTCTAGCTTCTGATTCTTATTACTCTGCTTCACGCCTGGACTCACACAGGCGGGCTCGTGATGGAAGCGGGTGGTTCTCTGCAGCAGCAGCGGGGGTCCAGGAGCCAAAGGCCAGCTCCCCGAACCCCCCCCCCCCAAGCTGGACATGTGGGAGGAGGGGCACTGAGCCCCACTTCTAAAGGCTGCTTAGGGGAGGGAGGGGCAGTGAACACTGTGGGATGATTTTAGGGGGTGGGAAATACCAAGCACCTCCTCTCCAGGCACCTGCCTGGTGCCAGGTCCTCTGTCACCTCCTCTCCTGATCACCCCAGGAGGGCAGAGACAGAGGAAAGGGGGACTGCCTGGAGCCCCACTGCTTCCTTCAAGGGCACCCTCTCCTCCATTGAGCTCACTTACTCCCACTGGGCCCCACTGATAAAGGTCCCCCCACCTTCTGATAGTGCCACAGGCTGGTGACGGAGCCATCAACACAGGGAGGACGCTGTGGCTCCAAGCTGCAACATCACCTTAAGGGTCACCCAGCCTGGGGCCAGAGGGAGGCTCAGATTCCTTTATTCACTCAACAAACCTGTACATATCAACACCCACCAAATCCCAGGCACTGTTCTGAGCACTTGGGGCCCGCGGGTGACCTGCGGAGACCAGGCTGGCTACCCTCAGAGGACGCGGAGTCACGACAGTCACTCACGTGCTCGGTAAACCATGACTTTATGTAGTGGTCCCCAACTGTTTTAACAGCAGGGGCTGTTTAGTTGGAGACCATCTCCCCAGGGGGTGCGGAGGGACTTGGTCTTAGGAACAGCAGCAGCAGGAGGGTTGCTGAGCGTGAAGCTCCACCTCCTGTCAATCAGCAGTGGCATTACGACCTGATAGGACGGCACAGGCAAGAGGCGGGGCTTTATTCACAGCTCTCCGTCCTGCTGGCTGCTCATCTGTCCCTGTGGCCCTTGTCTTTCCAAGGCCTCTGACCTCTACTAAACTCTTGGCCCGGGGGTTGGGAACCCCTGTTCTAATAAACTAGAAGGCAGTTATGCTGTGGAAAAAGAAAAAAATACTGGGCAGGGTCAGAGGTCTGGGGTGTGGGTGACAGGTGGTGGGCGCAGGCTGTCATATTCCACAGGGGAGGCAGGCTGGACCCCACCCAGGGGTAAACACTTCAAGGCACAACCAAAGACTGACCTGGGGACGGAGCTTTTGAGGCAGGGCGACCAGCAGACTCAAAAGTTCCAGAGTGAGGCCACGTGGTGGGTGTGTGGGACAGAACAGAGGCCACAGGGCCAGGGACAGTGGCACAAGACAGGGCCTCTGAGCAGCAAGGGGTGGGGGCAGATCTCACACACAGGGCAGGAGCAGAGGACACACACACACTGATTTCTATTTGTGAGTGTTGTTATTGACAATGCCTGATTTTAGAACAATTCTACAGCAGAGACTGAGAAGGTCCAGTTGAGTTTCCATGTACCCCATCATGAGGTCTCCCCATTCCACCTGCTCTGATACGTGCGTCACAGCTAAAGCATCAACATAGAGCTGGAATGCGCCAGGACACTCCACTATGAGCAGATATGGCTGGCTTCCCCCCAGCGTCCCATCCCAACCCACAGTCCCCTCAGGACCCCACACAACATTCAGTCTGGACTGTCCCGAGAGCTTCATGGATCCGGAAGGTGATTACATTGTGGGGGACACTTGGACCAAGCCATGCATCCACTGATGATTTCACACGCTATAAAGGAGTGGGGACTGGTCAGAGGAGTGTTCCCTGCAGAGCAGCCAGGAGGGCTACAACCTTGTCCCCTAGGCTCCTTCCCAACGACTCCGCTGCCCTTCCTGGCTCCAGTGGCATAAGCAGTTGCCCTCTGCCAGGTCCTTCTACCACGTCACTCTTTGTGACTGACCATGCAAGCACTCTGACTTCTGAATTCTGAGCTGAAATAAAGTGAGGAACTGTCCTTGTCACATCCCATCAGGGCACATGATGTCAACAGGGCCCACCACGATGACCTGACCTTAACTTTGGTCACCCAGGGAGCCAGGGTTGGCTGGAGCTCCCCACTCTCAGGTCTCTTTGAGGGTCCCCTTTCCGTATTGTATTCTGGACAAGCCAGGCAGGGACCAAGCCAGCCTCAGGGAAGGAGATGCTGTCTGCTTTTAAAGCGTCACAGCGGCCAGTGTCTATGGGACGCAGTCACTTCTGCAGTTGCAGACAAGAGAATGGTGCTGGGAGTGGGCCAGATAGCAGAGGCCTGTCATCCCAGCACTCTGGGAGGCTGAGGCAGGAGAACTACAACTTCAAGCACAGCCCGGGCAACTTGGAGACTCGGCAAAACCTTGTCTCAAAATCAAAATTAAAAACGGGCTGGCATTTTGGGGTTTTGGAGTTTTAGTTCAAGGCAAGGGTCCTAATACCGCACGCACAAAAGGCCCGTGCTGAGATCACCGGCAGCGCAGCGGTGGGTAGGGAGAAGCGGCCTGGCTCTGCACACACTCCTACCGTGCGTTCCACACATAAGATCATCGTTTGGGTTTGGAAGTGGGAAGAACAGCAGAAATCGGGGTGCTGTAAGACTTGGCTGCATTAGACACACGGGCCTGCACCTGGCCCCCTGCAGAACCTGCATTTGGGGACAACCAAGACTGCAGCCCGTGTGTGTGCTGGTGCGTGTGACCTCCTGGGGAGGGGACCAACAGGTTTCATGAGATCACATCCTCAGGAGAAGAGTGGGAGGCCCTGCCAAGCATGGGGGGGGGGGG